>CATIWM010145014.1:0-14317 GCA_949671775.1 Mallotus repandus
TTGATTTTAAAAAGCAAACAAAGTAAATATTTTACTATTCCCACTATTGGGGTTATTACAGCCTACGTACAGATTAATAAAATAAAATTAAATACAACCCATAAAGTCAAATAAATAAAATAACACAAAATGATAAAAAAATATGAAATTTATGTTAAAATACAGAATTTAATCCATGGCATTCCATGGATCTTCATGGGTTCTCCATGGGTCAAATCACTCTACAGTTTAGGGTACTCCCACCATCATGAAAATAAAAAAACAAAATAAAAAATTAGTTAATGAATGATTGAAAAATAATAAACAAAAATCAAATAAAAAAATAAAATCAAAATCAAAATAAAAGAAGAAAGAGATGAAGATTTGAGAATAGGATGCAATATTGATTGCCCCTCAGAAGGTATCACCATTGCTTTGAATAGATCTTCAATAGTTGAACTTTTTTCTCCAAAAGACGTAAAAGAGATTTTTTTTTACTCTCTATGTACGCAGATGTGTGTGATGCGCATTTTTCAAAAAAAGGTTTTTTTTTTCTTCACAGGAGAGTTAAGTTGGGTTTATATAGAAAACCCTAGCTAAAAGACGTATTCTCCTGTAAGTTACAGGAGATAAGTTTTGGTTTAATCCAGACTTTTATCTCTAAAAAATCTAGATAAATCCTAGAAAAATGATTTATCACATCATTCCACCAATAAAAAATACGACAAAATAAATTTTTATTTACCAAAAAAGAAAAATAAAATAAAAAACATAGACGAATGCAATCAGAAGAGCATAATCCCGATTGGGATTATGTAATTCCAATCGGAAATACATAATTCAGATCGAAACTATGTATTTCCGACCGGAATTACACAATTCCGGTCAGAATTACATATTTCCGACCGAAAATGTGTAATTTCGGTCGGAATTACATATTGTCGATAACTAATTCCGATCAATTCAGTTTTTTTTAACTTTTAATTACAAAAAGACCCCTAAAAGAAATAAAATCTAACAAATTAAGTCCTTTTAAAACCAATTAAAGCTCCTTGAAAATGTATCTAAATCTTTTAAGATTTCAAACTTCAAATATTGAAGATCTATTTATAATATTTTAATCATCGGAGTCCTCTATCGCATCCATGCTCTAGTCATCCCGAAATTGTGTGCTTACAAGCCCGATCCTCGTTCAACTTTGCGGATCTTCCACTTGCTTATAATGGCATCATTGAAAGACCCATCTTGTATGAGATTGATGCAGCCACGAGTATTAGGAGGCTGACCATAAAGATCCCTCTAGAAGGTCGAGTCATAACCATACTCGGAGATCAGTCAATGGTTCAACAGTATTATCAACTGGCTTCCAAACCTCAACTGGAAGCTTTTCCCCTGGAATCTTTAGAAACAGAAAAATAAGGTGCCGACCTAGAGCCAGTTGATCAGGTCTAAACATTGCAGATCACAGAAGAAAAGGTAGTCAGAATTGGAGGAGAGCTCGATAAAGAGATCAGAAAAGCATTGGTTAAGTTCTTACTAGACACTCTAATAGCTTCACTTCAACAGCGACTGAAATTATGGGGGTGGACCCTCAGATTGCATCGCATAGCTTGAACATTCTACCAGGAGTGAAACCAGCAATCCAAAAGAAAAGGAAGTTTGCGTACGAGAGGCAGAAAGTGATTGTTGAAAAAATAAAAAAGCTTTTGGATGCCGGATTCATAAGGGAAGTTACACACCCAGAGTGGGTAGCTAATATGGTGTTAGTTAGGAAAGCTAATGGGAAGTACCGAATGTGTGTTGACTGCACGAACCTTAATAAAGCATACCCTAAAGACAACTATCCATTACCAACAATTGATCAGTTGTGGATTCAACAGCTTGCCACCATCTCTATAGTTTCATTGATGCCACTCAAGGGTACCATTAGATCCCCATAAAGAAGGAAGCTGAGGAGAAAACATCATTCATTACTTATGAAGGCCTTTATTGTTATAAGGTCATGCCCTTTGGACTAAAAAATGCTGGAGCAACCTACCAAAGGCTGATGAATCATGTATTTCAAGACCATATCGGGAAAAATGTAGAAGTATACGTGGACGATATCACTGTTAAAAGTCAAACAGCAGAACAACATGCCAGAGACCTCAAGCAAATGCTCACCATACTAGATAAGTATCAAATCAAGCTAAACCTAGACAAGTGTGTATTCAGAGTAAAGGCAAGGAAGTTTTTGGGATTCATGATCTCACATAAGGGTATAGAGGCAAACCTAGAAAAGATGGAAGCCATTCTAAATATGAAAGCTCCCAAAATGCTGAATGAGCTTCAGAAACTCAATGGTAGAATTACAGCTCTTGGAAGGTTCATTTTATGTTCAACCAAGAAATGCCTGCCATTATTCCGAGCTTTGAAGAGTTCCAAGAAATTTGAATGGAATAACAGTGTCAGGCAGCATTTGAAGAAATAAAAAAATTCCTGACTTTACCGCCATTGCTCAGCAGACTAATTCCGGGTGAAACCTTATACTTGTACCTCTCTATTGGCCATGAATCCATTACTCAGTGTTAGTCCGGGAAGAAGGCAGTCAGCAAAGCCCAATATACTATGTCAGCAGGATCCTCAGAGGTTCGAAAACTCGATATCCTATGTTAGATAAACTCACCATGATAATCGTCCATACATCAAAGAAACTTCGATAATACTTTCAAGCACATTCCATAGTTGTCATAACTAATTTCCCCTTGCGGAAAATTCTCCAGAGGCTAGCAACTTCAGGATGACATGTCCAATGGTCAATTCAGTTAGGGGAATTTGACATCAGTTATAAGCCTCATCGGCAGATAAAAGCTCAAGCTCTAGCAGATTTTATACAAATGATGACATTCGAAGAGACCGTCTCCCTCTCATACTCGGAGTGGAAACTCTACATAGACAAAGCATCTAGAGCTCAAGGATCCAGAGCTGGAGTCATCCTAATTGGGTCGAGCAAACTGAAAATCAAATATGCAGTCCAAATCAGATACAATGCCATAAATAATACAACTGAGTATGAAGCATTAATTACAGGACTCAGACTAGCAATAAAAGTCAGAGCTGAACATCTTAAAGTTTATTCCGAATCCTAACTGGTAGTTAACCAGGTCAAAGGAACATACTAGGTCAAAGATCCGAGCATGGTCAAATATGTGGAAAAAGCCAAACAGCTCCTAAAGAAGTTGGAGCATGAAGGGGGACAGTAAGAAATATTGTAAATTCCCAGAAGTGAGAATTCAGAAGTAGATTTGTTAGCCAAGTTAGCATTTGAAGCCAACCAGGCATTTAAAGAACTTGAGTCAACCGAGGAACTTACCAAACCAAGCATCAAAGAAGAAGAAGTAATGAACGCTCAGGAGGTGGCTGAGTGGATGAAGCCAATCTTACAATACCTAGAACACAAAATTCTACCTGAAGATAAGCTTAAGGCGAAGAAGTTGAAAATCAGAGTTGCGCATTACTCCATGTACAATGGTGAACTTTACAAAAGGTCACTATCACATCCATGGTCAAAATGTGTGTCTCTAGAAGAAGGCAACTATGTGCTTAGAGAAATCCATGAAGGGATATGTGGAGCTCACAAAGCTCAAAATTCCATGGTCCAGAAAGTATTATTATAAGGCTATTACTGGCCTAACATGTCCAAGGATGCATTCCAGCTAGTTAAAAAATGCACCAAGTGTCAGCAGTTTGCCCATTTTACTCATAAACCTTCCAACATTCAGCAACCTACTCAAAGTCCATGGCCTTTCGTTGTTTGGGGAATGAATATCCTGGGTCCATTCCAATTTCTATGTCTCAGAAGAAGTTCTTGATCGTGGCAATTGATCACTTTACAAAGTGGGTAGAAGTGGAAGCTGTTCCAACCATCACTGAGGCTCAGATTCAACATTTCTTTTGGAAAGAAGTTATTTGCAGATTCGACATACCACACACTTTGATCACAGATAATGGCAAGCAGTTTGACAATGAGAAGTTTAAGGCATTCTGTTCAGAATTGGGCATCAAACTGAGATTCACTTCAGTAGCTTATCCTCAGATAAATGGGCAGACGGAAGTTACTAACAGAATCATTATGCAAAGGCTAAAGAAAAGATTGGATAAAAAGAAGGGAAACTGGGTAGAAGAGCTTAACAATGTCATCTAGGCATACATAATAATACCTAGAAGCTCAACAGGAGAAATGCCCTTTAGATTGACATACAGAATGGACGTAGTTATCCCTGTGGAAATTGGTTCACAAAGCTACCAAGTCTCTAGAGAGTTGGATCCAGACATCAACAATCTCGATGCTCGGATTTGCCTAGACTTACTAGGGGAAAGAAGGGAGTGAGCACATGCAGTCTCGAAAGCATAGAGGCGAAGAATAGCTAGATATTATAACAAACATGTCCAACCAGGGCAATTAAAAGTTAGAGACTTCGTGTTAAGGAGAGCAAACATCGGCAATGGCAGTTTTGGAACTGGCAAGCTTGGACCTAATTTGGAAGGCCCATATCAAGTCACCGAAAAAACCACTAAGGGTGTATACAAGATAAAAAATATGCAAGGAAGAGAATTTCCTTGATATTGGAACTCGGATAGCCTTAGGAAATACTATTAGTAAAAGAAATTGTACTTGAAAAAAAAGGAAAGTGAGATAACCTCTAATAAAGAAGCACCATTTCATTCATTCTCTATTTTTTTTACAAAAAAAAAACCTAAGTATTTACATTAGCCTCAAACTCAGAAGGCACTAAGCTAACTTCAGTAGAAGCATTGGCATCTTTTAAAGTAGGAGTCTCGGGCACCGCGGAGGTAGTAGCACCGAGGCCAGTTCCAGTTGAGGACCCTTCCCCGGGATGATTAGGATTTGCCAAATGATCCGAAGAAGACCCTTCAACAGTGGTTGACTTCTTAGAGACTCTTGGGCCCTCTCGGTGCTTCTTGGCGGCTTTACTAGAAGCATCATCAGCAGCAGCCAACTTCACCAAGTCTGTAGATGTTATCTTGTCACACTTGGAAAAGTCCAGATCAGGACGCTGAGCAAGCAGAATCCTCTTAAGCTCAAATTTGTATGCCTTAAGGAACCCGGACACCATGTTTCAATAGGATTTCAGGTCATCCTTTCAGCCTTCCTTCTCTTTCTCCAACTTTTCCTTCAGCATGGCAAGCTCAGAATCTTGCTTCTTTATTTTCTCAGTATGTTGCTCCTGAGTATGTTTGAGATCTCAGATCCTTTGGTCATGAGACTCCACCTTAGACTTGGATTCGTTAAGCTGTGCCTTTGTAAGTTCCAAGGCACGAGTTGTTGTACCCAACTTCTTTTCATAGTCTCCGACAATGGTGCCCACCTCAGCATCCTTAAAGTTGTATTCACTTTGAAGGATGAAATGCTCATCCTTAGCTAGCAACAGGCCTTGGGCCATCTGCAAGTAAAATGAGAAGTGTTAGTATATTAAACAATACTTATTGTCGCTACAAAATACGTTCTAATCTTTTACCTCTAAGGCATGTGTAATCAGGGAATTAAATAGCTCCCCTTTGCCTGTATCCTTCCACCGCTGGACGTCCTCCTGTAAGTGCAAAGACTAAGGATATTAGTCTCTAACTTGGGGGTTCAAAACGCTCAGTGGATTCATCTTGTTCAGAATCCATTTCTTTGCATCCGAACATAGGGAAGCCTTGGACGTTTGATGAACATGTTCTCGGTCAATTCTTCTTCATCCTCAGCTATCCCTTTGCCTCGAGAATGTTTTTTGGAAGACCCGATAGCCCTTTTTGGAGCATGCTCCACTGGAGGTTCTCGGGCAACCTCGGCATGTCGTTCAGTCAGAGTCTCGGAAGGCTCCTCCTACTCCAGTGTAAGGTCAGTAATCTCTGGTTCTTGTTCTCGATCCTGAGCTTCCTCTGAACTAGCGTCTGAAAGTAATATCCTAGCCGCAAATGTATAATAGTCAGCCAACTATAAATAAAGGAAAGAGAACAGTCATAATATACCTTTAAGAAGATAAGCGCTTACCATCATATATTCTCCAAAGGTATCGTCGAGAACAATTCTCGGCTGAGATTCCCTCAAATAAGCTCCGAGTATGAAGCCTTCTTATTAAGTCTGAGTCTTCATCGGGCAACTTTCTCGGGCATTTTACATCATGACAAGCATCGACCTATAAGTGCTAGATAGTGAAGAATTCGGTTGGGTGCTCTATCACAAAATACTTATGTCTCCAAGACTTTGGTATGTCTTAAAGTCTTACAAATAGGCTCAGACCCGGAACAACTGCTAGAGAGAATGTAAGCTCTCCCTTTTTCTTATTTAAACTATAAATAAATCGCAACATGTCAAAGTCCGGGTCTCTCCCTTCCCTATTCATAAGCTCTAAGTACCTCGTTAAAATTCTATAGCTATTGGGATGAAGTTGCCCAGACGCTATGTTATATTTATTCAGAAACAGCTTCACAAAGGGATCTATCAGGAATCTCAGCCCCCCCTTTAACTGGTCTTGGTATACTACCATTTTTAAAGCATCAGGGTAAGGCTCATGTGCCTTCTTATCGGTGGTATGCAACAAATATTCTTGAAGAATTCCAAATCTACCCCTATACCATTCTAGCATACCATCGTCTACCCTAGATTCAAATAGATTTGATTTCACTTACTCTCGTGGAGCCATTGGCACTACAAACTCAGAAAACTGGAAAAAGCAAAAATAACATAGATAGAAGAAGTTATCTTCACCTGGAAAGCAAGGATTCTTCACAAGCAAGAGGATGATCGAACCCAAGAGACCTTGAAACAGCAGGCAAATTGGAGAAAAGAAAAATGTAATAGCAGTGATAGCAAAAGAAGAAAATGGAGACGAAGATTAACACAAAGTAAAAAAATAAAAAATTGCTAGGGCAATCCCTCAATTTATAAACCGAGGAAGGTTCTGGATGGACCTCGCATACCCTCAGTATTACAACACTCATGCTTTATCATCCTAGGGGCATAATAGTAAAAAATGGTCTGACATTAAATGACCATCAATAGCATAGCTATCTAAGTGCTATCCTTTCAACAGACGCACCTGTCCAGCTGAAGGAACGCCGTTGAATCCGCCATAACTTCTGACACATGAACAGACGTGATGGTTCCCAAATCAAGAAAAGTATAAAGTGTAACGATCATGCTTCCCAATTTAAATCACACACTTTCTAAGGAACTCGAGCCTCATTTCATAATACCAAGAGACCATACGGTCATAGGCACTCGGGCCTCGTTGCCTCGTTATAACATCGAGAGACCATATGGTCAAATAAAACCTTGAGCACTAAAAACCCCAGCGAAGGTTGGTTCCGTCAAATTCTTTATATGATGAGTTAAACCCTCGGGTTGTTTCATAACACCGAGCTTACTATACTAAGTATCTGTAAGTCCAGCTAGCAATCTTTTCTTTCTATGTAGCAAATGCCATTCCGAGTCTCGGTACCAAGCAACTTCAGCATCAGTGACTGAGGCTAGCCACCTCAGCTCACACCACAGCAGTAGACACTCTTCCGCACATATCAGTTTGAGCAACAATTAAAGCTTCCGTGATATCCAGAATACTTGGACATAAATATCCGACCAGTCTTTCAGGGGGGACTCTTGATACCCCTCAGGTATATTCCTATTTAAATTAATAAACTTGTATTCCTAAATTAGAGTAACTTATAGAACAAGGAGAACCAAATCTAAGTAGGAAAGAGTCTTCTTCATCAGGAAGAGTCCCACACCCGGAAGACTTCCAAATCATGGGAATTGCCTCAAATAAGGACAAATCCTACAAGGAAAAGGAATCCTATTCCTCTCAGGTTTGAGCATCTCATTCTCTATAAAAGACTCCTCACCTCCCCTCAAATTATTCATTCTATTCTATTCTCTTAAGCTCTTATTCTCTCATTATCTCTCTACATTCTCTCTCTACTCTCTCTGACTTAAGCATCGAAGGGTTTATGAGGGAAACCCCACATCTCACCTTACTGCCTTGATTGATTGCTTGATCACAGGACTTGGAGGTTCCGGAATCAAGTTATCACTTATTAACTAAATATTAAAATATATTTATTAAAAATATTTAATATATCAAAATATAAATATTATGTTATATATATATTTAAACATTAACATATATATATATATATGAATATGTAAAAAAGCTATGGGATAAAAAGCAAATGTCCTAACCATTAGACCACAAATGCCACTTGGTGGTTAAGGCAGTTAAATAATATTTTAATTGAAGGCAGCTAAATTGCCTTTTGCACCAGCGACACCAAATGGGTACGAGGGTAATTATTTTATCCTCTCTGGGTATATCAGTGATAAATGAAAATTAGGGTATTTTAGAAAATAGGAGGTATTTTTTGGATAGTTATGTGAAGATTCCAAATTAAAATTATGAAATAAACTTGCAATAAATCAACAAATATTTAGTCCTTTTAGACAATACCCCCATAAAATATTGGTAAAAGGTTCTAAATATGGTATAACTTTCATATAAGTGAGTTGTTATATTTATAAATATGTAAATTGAATTATTTAATACTAAAAATTACAAAAATAGTTAAATGTTATTTGAACTTTTCTAATTCTAACAATTTATTATTCTTACAACTTTTTTGAGAAAAAAAAAACATAATCTTTCATTCATTGAAAATTAAGAGTACATCTTGAAGAAAAGAACAATAAAAGTACTAGTACAATCAATAAGTACTAAAATAAAACCTCACTTAGATTATAATTTTTTTTATTATTATTCTTTAATCGTGTTGACAATACTCTTTTGATTTGCAATTCAGCGATCCATACGCTCCACTCAATAGCTTTTTTTAGTCATAGATTGACTCTATGGTCTTTGAATGATTCCAATTGCAAAAATACCAAGAGAAATTTTACAATAATGAGATTTGCAAACTCCATTGAGGGAAACCATGAGAATCCCATTAGGACTCACAAAGATTCCATTAAGAGCAAGAACTCCATGAAGGAATATTCAACAATTTCAATAACAAACCGATCAAAGATCAATATTTATTTAATAAAAAATAAATAAAATAGAAATAGAAAGAACTATCGCCAATCGAAAAGGTGATTAGCGGTGGCCGAAATAAAAGTTTTAAGAAATCAAGCATTAAGAAAGAAGAAAAGAAAAGAGGCATTAGTATTGCAATTTTTCACAATAAATAAAAGTGGAAAAGTCTATTGATAAAAAAAATTCAGATATTTTCAACTTGTTGTGATCCAATTTTAAAATTTTGGCAAAAATATCAAAATTTAACAAATCAGTAGTAATTTTAGCCTAAAATTGATTTGGTCAAAATTGAGTGTGGAAGGTGTTGACGTAACATTTTAGATTGCACTATCAATGTGGAATCTACTATCACATCAACAAAATATTTGCATAAATAGGTCAAATGTTTTCAATATATAGCAACTTTATTCCAAAGTTTAAATTTCAACATAAATGTTTGATGTGTGTAATTTTTACATATATTTGAGTTGAATTTTAATGAATTTTGAATAAATAAATGATCTTAATTAGGTAGAATTTAGGTTTAATTAAGAAATATTGTTAGATTAGAGTTTTAATTAAGTCTTTATTTTTTTTTGTCTAATTGTAGTCTAAATAGGAGTTTTTATTTAGTATTAATTAGTGTTTCCCTTTTTGTAGGAAAGCTTAAAAAGGAATTCCAAAAGTCAAGAATTTATATGACTTGGTCATGGCATAGGCGTGCTTGTGCCCATGCCATGCACTAGAAAAGGAGTCAAAGCCACGCGACTTGAGACATGGCCATATTACAGGTTGCATCTTCTTTTGGAGCTCATAGAATGTCTTACATGGGTTTAGGCACAGTCATGTTCTGGATCGTGCGCCTTTCTGTCTGAATTGAAGAAGTTTTAAAACTTCACCACAGTTGAAGCACAAACATGTTATAGGTCATGCAGGGATCTAAATATTGACTTGAACTGCAGCACGGTTGTGTTGAGGCCATGTCAGAATGCAACAATTGAACATGGATAGAGACACGACTGTGTATTAAGCCGTGTTGAAAAGATGAAACTTTCCTTTTGAAAAGGACTTTGGAATTCAAGGGCAAAGAGATCTTCTATCTAGCTTTTCTTATAAAAGGGGATTTTAGGTGTTATTCAATTTCTTTGAAGCCACAAACAAGTACTCTAATGAAGATTGAATGAGATTAGCGAAAGAATTCAAGAGTTTATCAATATTTCTTCTTCATCTTTAATTCTTTAATTATGTTTGTGATTTTTGCTATAATTATGCGTGGCTAAACTCCTTTTAGGGTTTGGGTTAGGAGTAGTTATTCCATGATGTGATTGAACACAGTTATCATGACCCAAACACGGGAGTCATGACCGGTGCTAGGGAACGAGAATTCACACGAATTTGAAACCTGTAGTAAGCCTTAAACACAATTTAAACATCCAATATACATGTAAAAATACCTCATAATTAAAAATTTAAATAATATAAAGAAAACTCCATATTATAACATAAGAAAATATTTATACAAATATTCAAATACACAATCTCAGTCAATAGTTATTAAAAAAAATATACTACAACAACACGTAGTACTACTGCAGCGTCTATAAATACAAAAGAGTAATAGTTCAAGATTTACATAAGTCAGCCAGGGAAGAAAGAGTTCGACGAAGAGTACTATGAGAGGTCTGACAAGAAGAATCTTGAAAAAATAATTGAGGGGGGGGGTCAGACCTCATTGAGTGAATCATTATTATATATATGCATGTAACCTAATGCACGTACACACAAGCATCAATAATAATATTTGTATATTTATATTTATATAAATATACATATAACTCACACAAGTGCTTGAAAATATTTTTCGTATTTTATTTTATTGGAGGATCGGAGTAGAAACCTAAAAACTTCTCATCCTCAAATCACATAATCCTTACTGGCCATCAGACTCACTTAGTTCCAATAACATTCTCTTGTCCAATAATAAGTGGACTTGCCCCGAGACTACAGAAGGTCCATCGAGCTACAGCAGTCCGTATGACCGGCCCCGAGACCCTGAAAGGTCCATCAAGCTACAACAGTCATGCCTATCAACAAAATCTCCATAATCTGGATTTTCCATATTTCAAATCATAATTTCCACAATATCATTCAAATTTCAACCCTAGCATTCTAAACGTACCGGTGTGCACATAGTCCTAGTGTAACCCACTAGATAGCGCATTCTATGGCTATCTTCCAAAAATATTTTATTCAAAATAAATAAATAATTCATCATAAATATACGCATCCGTATTATGAAATTAAAATTTGCATTTAAACATTCTTATGAAAACATATATATGCATGTATGATTATATTTATGAAATATAAATGTATGCATATATAAAATCATAATAAATAATAATAAATTTATATTTATTCAAAATATGGATGGCAAATCACGAATTCTATATGCCATGCATACATATAATAATAACTCACAGGTGTGCGCACCTATACTCTAGTTCGGTTGGCCTGCTCCGGAAGGCCTAGCTTGCAGTGTAGCTAAAAGAAAATAATAATAAATAAATAATTAGAAATAAATTCCTAATTTTATACTTTAGAGATTTCTAAAGAACAACTCGATCTAGTACTCAAAACTTAGGATCGACCCGATGTCACGTTTTATGAGAAATCTACTAAAAATTCGGTAGAGGCTCCTTTGCAAACGGACATCTCTCTACTAAAAGTAGAGTCGATCCTGCACACAAATATACTTCTAAAATATTCACAATTCATTTCTCAAAAAACTGTCCAAAACATAATAAGTAACAATAATTTCAACTAAAATATAAAAATTACCCATTCAAACTAATTTTTCCAAAAATTCATTTTTCATATAAACCTTTAAAAATTCATAATAAAAATTCTGCACATAATTTCACAAAACTTTCTTCACGAAGTTTAATCTACATAATATATAGAATTTATTAAAAATATAAAAATTTTATAACTCGGGACTGTCCAGAACAGTTCCGTGAACAGTAACCCCGAACCCGGAAAATTCAAAATTTTAAAAAAAATAAAAAAATATATATTTAAATAGCTCACAATCTCTACAACAATTAATCTCAAAGCAATTATATCAAATAAAATGAAATTCAAGCTCAAATTAACCAAAAACTCAAAATACTAAAAATCGAATTATACAAAAACGGAGTAGTTACCGGAGTCGAAACTCAAAACGGTTGAAGATTTGAGAAGCCTGGAGAATGAGCTTCCAATCGAGACCAACATCAGCTCCCGTCATCGTCGGAATGGTCTCCGGTGAGCTAAGGAATTCGGGCCAAAACGAAGAAAAATGGGAGAGAGGAGAGAGAGGACGTCTTGCCAGAGTTGAAGAGGACGTCGACTGGTGCTGCTGTTGGCGGTCCGACATGTGGTTGAGCAGTGATGGTGGTGGTTTTTGATAGTAAGAAGGGGGAAAAGAAAGTGAATAGGAAAAAAAACAAAGGCCATATTTTTTGCTTCTAAAGTTTTTTTTTTTCAAAAGCACATAAAGACAAAAATTAAAATAATTTATAATTAAAATAACATATAATATTAACTCACTTTAATTCTCTACCACACAACACACACACACACACACACACACACACACACACATATATATATATATATACATATATATATATATATATATATATACTTAACAATATTTAAAGTGTATTAAAATACACTAAGTCAATAATTTACATAAATAATAATATTAATATTAGTAATATTAAAATAATATTTCAAACCAAAAATTTACATTAAATTTCACTAATAACTAAATATCAAAATTAATAAAATATTTATTAACATTGCAAATTCCAAAATCAAATTTTATAATATGTAAAAATTTGGGTTATAACGCAGCAATACAAAAATTTTATATTTATGAGAAAAAAATTACATTGCAACATATTTTGTATTTTATATGGTAAAGTGCAATTCGTATCCACTATTTTTCACTATAAAATATATATGTCAGCATTTCACTTAGGAATTTTCTTTCTTTAAACAATCATTCCATAAGGGACAATTTTTTCTTAGTTGCAATTTATTTTCATCAAACAATTTTTTATGTATCTAATTTTATCATTTATCGTGGCAATGTATTGCACAACTACTTCTTACATAATAAAAAAAATTTTGATATCATAACAATAGTATAAGTACAATATATATAGTATAATAATCATTTTGCAGTATAATATTTATTTTACACAGTACAACTCAATTTACATCTACCATCTATCGCTAAATAATACAAATCCGACTATACATTTACTAGTTTTCCTTCTTTAAATAATCATTTCACAAAGGAATAATATTATTTAATAATAAGTTGCACTTGTACGTTACTTTGATAATCAACATAGCTTTTGATGTGTTCAATTAATCTTTCAATCACTAATGCAGGTAAATTCTATGAACGACACCAAAACTTTGCACTCGGTTATAAAATGGTACCATTACTTCAATTTGTTTTTTTTAGTACCAAAACATCAATTTTAGTTGCACTAGGAAGTCCCAAAAACACAATCAGACCAAATTTGATGACATGGCAACCGAAGATGCCTCGTTAGTAGCCATATCGTATAACACATCAATAATAAAAAAACAAAAAGTGAAAAAAAAATTAAAAAAGAAGCTTAAGTTAATGATGCTGGTTGTTCAGAATTGGATTATTTCAGAATTCTCTCAAGTAGTCCAAAAAGTAAAACACCAAACAAGTTGCAACAGTTTGCCGATGTGGTATACGATGTGGCTACTAATAAGGCATTTTTTGGTTGCCACGTCATCAAATTTAGCTTGATTGTGTTTTTAGAACTTACCGGTGCAACTAAAATCGATGTTTTGGTACCAAAAAGATACAAATTGAAGTAATGGTACCATTTTGTAATCGAGTGCAAAGTTCTGGTACCATTCAGAGAATTTACCCCACTAATGCTTATGAATTCACTTTGACATAGTTTCAAGTACATTCTATGTCCCATAAAACAGTACAAATATAATATTTGTAATACAAATAACTATTTTTTAGCACAACATGTATTGTATATAGTATAATTTAATTTGCGTCAACCATTTTTTATCAACGAACACATATCTAACCTTTTATTTATTAATTTATTTTCATTAAATAACTACTTCACAATAGGATAATATCATTTTATATCTAAGGGTATATTTGGATTGAGGCTAAAAGGGGTTAAATGTTACTCATGTAATACATTAACCATATTTACCCTTGTTTGGTA
>CATIWM010145015.1:0-10578 GCA_949671775.1 Mallotus repandus
CATTACTGTTTTGTCTTTGTTCTCTTCTTTTTAGGAATTAATGTTTTATTCTGTCTGTATATTTTGGAGCTTACATTTATTTCAACTGGAATTTTGAACAATCAAGAATTTTAATCACCAAAATCCCCTTTTTACAGCTGAATCTTGCATTATATTCTTTAATTAAAAAATAAATTAAGTCGATCACAATAATAATTTAACATGCCCTTGTCTGACAGTGATGCATCACCTCAGCATTGAGATGTCGCTTCAGCATTGAGACATCACCTCAATATAAAGAGGAGATGGGAAAACACCTTTTCATGCTAGGGCATCGCCTGATCGGTGTGGTGATCACCTCAATGTCATAATCAAGCATGCTTTTTCTTCTGAAAACCTTAGTTTTCCCTGTAAAAGCACACACAAACCTTCTCTTGAGCCATAACTTTTCAATCCTACATCATAAACATTACTAAAACCCTAAAACATGATGAAAAAGAGCCTCAAACAACTACAACTAATTCTAAAAAGCTTAGATAGGGATACATGGGAAAAACTAAAACCTTTTCATCTGTCTATTTTTGGATCTCTACATGCAAAAAAAAAAATCAACTTCTCTTTTTTTGCATAATGTGGCTCAATTATAGGAACCCAACCAACACGTCTTTCAGCTCCACTTTTGAAATATGCCCCCTGCCATAAGAGTTCAGGGCCATTATAGGTTTGTTAAATGGATTCTGCTCATCAAATTACGATCCCTCAAGTTAGTACCCCATATTTGCATTCTATATAGAATCAAATGGCTCGACTGTTTAATCTCCCTCCCTAGTCATCTCTTCGCAATATTTTTAGGACAGAAATTCTAATGGAATCCTTTCTAACTGCTGCCATTGCCACAAGTAACAGAGAAGTTCACTGGCCCTAGATGATTGCTCTCTGCCTATATACTCAATTCCTGCTTGTCTCTACTTCTGGCAATTATAATTTCCAGGTTCTCCACATTATAAATCAAGTGGAAGCAGGACTCAACCCTTTACCCCTCATTCTAGCAGAAACTATGATCGATCTAGATAATTTTTTAGAAACTAGACGATTCTCTAAGAGCCCATTACTGTTGGAGGTTAGTCTTTTTCTCTTTTCTTTTTCTTTTTTCTTCTTTTTTCCTTTTTTTCACTTTTTTTCTTTTTTTATTTTTTTCTTTTTCTTTTTCATTTGTTCTCTTTTCAGGATTGGCTTCATGAGAAATTAAAACTACTTGAGCCTCCTAGAGACATCGCCCATTATAAGGTGAAGCACTATTGTACCAGCAGACTATAGTCGATGCCAGAAGACATCAAAAGATGGTTGGCCACTTTCCTAGATACTGAAGTCCAATGGATGTGCCCATCGTGGAGGCTATAATATGTGACCACCTGAACCTACACATACTATGTTCCCATAGCCGACCTCAATTTTGCCACCTTTTATAACCATGCTTGCCTGTGCCGGCAGTATGGAATGAAGTAGTTGCTTATAGAGCCAGTACATGAATTTGAGCCAGGGCCCCTCACTTAAAACTTCCTGGATAACTTAGTTGCAACCTGGCCTCATAGAATCATTCAGAGGCACATTATCTACGACAGAGATCTATCTACTGACGATCAGTACAAGGAGTGGATTTAGCTTCAATAAACAGAGAAGGATGAATTCATGAAAGACAAAAAAATAAGGCAATTACAGTCATCAAGTATTCAGGGCATTCAACATAAGACAAAAAAAGGAGAATAGTTTATGAAACTTAATCCATTTTACTCTTTACACGATGTAGTTTTCTTTTCTTGATTAAACAATTTGTAATAAGCATTTTATGCAATGTTTAACAGTAATTAAGATAAACCATTTCATTTAAGTTAAGCACAAAATGACCATACATCTCGTTTCTGATATAACTCCTGTCATTAGATAGATTGCCCTTATAAGTTTTCCATCTAACTATTTTTTACTCTCTCTCTCTCTCCTTTTGTATGTCCTTAACTTTTTTCTGGACCGCCTCTTTCAAGGTTTTCAATCTATTAGGACTTTATTTTTTATTTTTTAATATTTTTTTGCCTCTAACTCTTGCCTAGACAGCCTCTTTTGAGGTTTTCTCCCTAGCAAGATGTTATAGAAAGTACTTTTTAAGCTTGTCCAGGTTGATGGGCTCTCTAAACTTATTCCCCTTCAAATCAGACAGAATAACAGCACCCTTGGAAAATAGTTTCTTTATTAGATATGGACCTTCCAAATTCGGCTTGAACTTTCCTCATGGATCAGTCATGATTGGCTTAATGAGCTTAAACCCCAAGTCACCTTCTTTAATCTTTCCTAGCTTGATCTTCTTATTATAAGCCCGGGCTATCCTTTTCTGATACAGCTGAGAGTGATACATGGCTTTCATTCTCTTTTCATCCAACAATTTCAACTGTGCCAATCAGCTTTCTACCCAATTTTGGACTCTAAAAGAACCCATAATGATGAATCTTAACCTTTACTGGTAACACAGCTTCACACCCATACACCAAGGAATACAGAGTAACTCCAGTCAATGTTTTGGAAGTGGTTCTACATCCCTATAATGCAAACTGCAAATAATTTACCCAATCCTTATAGTTTTCTAGCATTTTGGCCAAGATTCTCTTCATCTTCTTGTTTGCAGCTTCTACTAATCTATTGGCTTGTGGTCCATATGGGGATGATATATGGTGCTTGATTTTAAATTCTTTCAATAAAGCTATAATTTTTGCTCTAAACTGAACTCTATTATTAGTAACAACATGATAAGGCAACCCATATCTGCAAATTATGTTCCGTTCTATAAACTTTGCCATCTTTTTTGCCTTAACAGTCGTAAATGATTCTACTTCGACCCACTTAGAGAAATAATCGATTGCAACCACAATATAACAGTGATTATTAGATGCCTTTGGCCTTATTTGTCCTATAATATCAATTCCTCGAACTACAAACGACCAGGGAGAAGTCATTCCTTGAAGTTCCATAAAAGGCAGATGACTAACATCCCCGTACACTTGACAGTTATACGTTTTCACAAATTTCACACAATCAACTTCCATGGTCAACCAGAAGTAACCCTGATGTGCTATGTTCTTCACCAATATTATCCCATTCATATGTGGCCCACATACCCCTTCATGGACTGCTTCTATTAGCTTCTGATCTTCATCTTTATTAACACACCTAAAATGTACCCCAGTCGGCATCCTCTTATACAACATTCCATTGTGACTAATGAATTGTCATAATAACATCCTCAGGGACATCCTTTCTTTCTTAAAACTATTTTCAGGAAATTGTCCTATTTTTAAATGTTGTTGTAGATCATGAAACCAGGGCTTTTCAGTGGCATCAACCGACATCACTCTTATCTCTTCATAACATGGGGTATGGGACTTTACAAGAATAAGGGGCTTGATTTCAGTTTGCCTCCTGCCTTCCCACATCAAAGCCAAAGTAACTAGAGCATCATCCACTTGATTCTCTTCTCACATCAAGTGAATGAATTTGCACTAAGTAAAAGACAGTAAAACAGTAGCCAAGTAATCCCTCTATAACCTCAGCTTATCTTCTCTCACTTCTCATTCTTTCGATACTTGCTTTATTACTAGCATAGAGTCTCTATAAGCTATAATCTCTTCTACCCGCACACTTTGTAGTGCTTCTAAACTAAAGATACAGGCTTCATACTTGGCTTGATTGTTTGTTACTTTGAACTCCAACCTTCTAGCCATCAAGATCATCTCCCCTTCGAGCGTGACAAGAATTACATCGATACCTGCCCCTTTAATGTTAATTGCTCTATCAACATGCATACTCCAGCCTTGAATCTCTATTGCCCTTAAATGCTCATCTAGAAACTCCACTTCCTATTGTTGTTCATCATTTGCTAGATTCTGAGCCAAGAAATCTGCTACTGCTCTTTCTTTCACTACTTTCTTTACGACATAATCTATATCAAATTCGGTGATCAGAACCAGCCACCTGGCTAATTTTCCTATGAGCGATGGAGTTTGTTGAAGGTATCTGAGAGGGTCATGTTTGGATACTGCCTGAACTCTGGAAGATTAAAAATAGTGCCAGAGCTTCTTGGTTACTCAGATCACAGCCAGACAGGTCTTCTCCACCAAATTGTAGTTAGACTCATAAGGCAAGAGCTTCTTACTCAAGTAATACACTGCATGTTTAACTTTATCATCCTCTTCCTAAGCTAACATTGCCCCCACTACTTCCTTTTTGATGGCCAGATAAAGGATCAAAGGTTTACTTGGCCTTGGTGGTTGTAACATTAGAGGATTCATTAAATAATCTTAATAGTCTCAAAAGTCTACTGACACTTATCATCACAGATTATAGGCTGATTCTTTCTAAAAGCTTAAAAATTGGTTCACAATTTGTGGTCAGCTTAGCTATAAACCTACTAATGTACTATAACCGTCCAATGAACCCCCTCACTTCTTTCTCAATCTAAGGTATAGGCATTTCCCTGATTGTTTTAACCTTATCTGAGTCCACTTTAATACCCCTCTTACTAACTATGTGCCCTAACAGTTTCCCTAAGGTTACTCCAAACACACTTTTTTGGATTCAATATGAGATTGTACTTTTTAGCCCTCACCAAAAACTTGTCTAAAGCTTCAAAATGCCCTTCCCTGGTCAAAGACTTTACCATCATTTCATCCATATATACTTTTATCTTCTTATGGATCATATTGTGCAACAAAGTGGTAGCTATCCTTTTGTAAGTAGCTCCAGCATTTTTTAACCCAAAAGGCATGACTAAGTAACAATAAATTCCCCACTTAGTGGTGAAGGACTTCTTTAGTTTATCAATTACTATAATCATAATCTGATTATATCCCGAGAAGCCATCCATGAAGGAATAAATGACACTAGGAGTTGCACTATCAACCAATGTGTCAATATGTGGTAAGAGAAAATCATCCTTTGGGTAAGCATTATTCAGATCCCTATAATCTACGCACATTCTAACTCTTTCATCTTTTTAGGGACCGGGGCTATATTAGCCAACCATTGGGTGTCTTTGACCACTTCTAAGAACTTTGCTTTCAGTTGCTTTTCAACCTCTTCCTTAATCAAGAGAGTCCATTTTGGCCTTGTCCTCCTTTCCTTCTATTTTATTGGTGTAATGTGAGAATACATAGGGATTCTATACTCTACAATCTCTCTATCAATCCTAGGCATATCCTCATAGCCCTAAGCATATACTTTCTGTCTTATATTAATATTTCTTTCATTTTTCCTCTCTCGGTAGGAGTTAAGTCAGAAGCAATTAGTATATTTTTGGGATTATCATTTGTGCCTATATTAAATGATTCAGTTTGCACATAATTAATGTCAACTATATGCATGAAATGATCATCACAAACAGAATAACAATTAGGAAACACATTACACAAGTAAGCAAAGTTGGATTTCATTGCATTAACCTTTGAAAAGAAAAAATCATCAGTGTCAAATAGATGAGCAAAAGGAACATCATAATCATCATAGAAAGCATCAATAATAGAATTATGGATAAGGGTCTCGAAGTCTGGCTCCTCTTTCTGACCATCAGCATCCTTCAACTCTGCAGCAACAGTGTCCTCTTCAGATTCCAAGCCCATTGCTAACTCTTCAACAGTCACCTCCTCATCAGTAGTATTGTTCTTCACCTCATTTACATACTTAGCAAAGATTTCAAACCCTAGAATCAGTTTTCCTGCCAACATGAGAGGTTCAGGATTGCCCATGTATGGATAGTCGGTGCCTTCTTTCATAAATATTTCCCATAATGCCCATTTTCTGGCTTCAGCTCCAGTTTCATTCTCTTCCCTGGAATCTTCAGCTCCATGGTATCCTACCCCATACTTCAGAATTGGCACCTTTTGTTTCATAAACTATGATGGTCCATTCAGATTCTATCTAGTCCCATACTAGGCATAAAATTCATCTTCGTCATCATACTTATAATATTTTCATCCAATTCATCCCCATGCATCACACATACCTTAAAATTGGGACTAATAGGGATTTCCTTGGGAGTTAGCTTTAAAGCAGCAACAACAACCTTAGTTTCTGCTGAAATAGTAACCACTTTCCCTTCGTGTAAAAATTTTATCTTCTGATGCATAGTAGATAGTACACCTCCCAAAGGATGAAACCATGGCCTTCATAATAGAATGGCAAAAGTCACCGGGATATCAATCATAGGGAGATTAACCTAGGTTTCTATAGCTCTGGTCTAAATCAAAGCTCAAAAAATCCCCTCAACAGGTCATTTTGTGTCATCATATGCCTTAATGATCACATCTTAGGGCTTCAGATCAGCCACAGTAAACCCCAGCTTAGGCAGAATCTTCATGGGGCATCATTAATAGTGGAGCCATTATCTACCATGACACAATAAGTTAGCTTCCCTTTCACGTTTGCCTTTATGAACAAGGCCTTGTGATGATCTCTCCCCTCCAATGGCAGGTCATCATTAGTGAAAATAATAGCCCCTTCAGGGCTTTCCATCAGCGAGTTCACCATATGTTTAGGAGTGAAGGCTATAAGGAAATTCTTCTGGTCCAAAGCCTAGACTAGTGCTTCTTTATGGGCTTTGGAATGCATAAGCAATTCCCAAACACTAGCAATAGTCTTTTCTTCTTTCTTTGGCTTTTCCTTTGAAAATCTTTCCCATCTTTGGACTCAGCTTTTGACACAGGTTCTTCTTTGTTCGATTCCTCTTTCTTCCCTTCAACCTTTTTAACAAATTGGCTATCCCTTTCTTCTTCGCTATCCCACATATCAATCTTTCCTGTTTCTTCCCTATATGAGCTTCAAATATCCCGGACACTAATAGATAGTTTAATGGGCTCTAGGATTTTTAGTTTAAGGTCGAGTTTTGGTGAGTTAGGTATGGTGTCAACAAAGGAGTTTAGAACTTGCTTGTTGATTAAACTAGCATTAATTATAAGGATTGGTGCATTTGGTGGTAGTACATTTCTGTAGTTGGGTAAGGGATTGTTTTGAGTGCTAGGTTTATTGGATTCTAGGTTAGTAATTTTGCTGAATCAATCATGTCTTGAATCTCATATTTCAGCCTGGTGCAATTGTCTATATCATGACCAATGACTTGTTGAAACTTACAGTAAAGTTTCGGCTTTTCCAAGGTTGTTTAGAAGGTAAGGGTTGCAACAGGTTCTTCTCAATTAGTTTCTCCAGCACCTTAGAAAGAGGTCTACCTAGATTAGAAAATCTCCTAAGCTGCCTGACTACTTTAACCTGTACATTACTACCACTGCTTCCAATTCCTTCTTTGCCCCCAGAACTTCCTCCAAAGAACCTCTTCTCTTGTGCCAAATTTGATTCCTTCTGAACCCCGAATCGGTATAGCTCCTTAAAATTCCTTTTTCCCAGATCTTTCAACTTTTTTGAGAGTTGCAAAGTGCACCCCTCAATTGCTATCATCAATTGATCTATGTCGGCAGGCCTATGCCTCATTTGAGCTACTTTTCCCCTCCATCTAGTCATATAATCAGTAAAGGACTTATTGAATTTCTACTTGGTATTTTGTAAATCTCTCAGGGACACCTCCATCTGAGCATTCAGTCCATATTACTTTATGAATGCAGCATATAGCTCCTTCCAATCAGTCTGTACATATGATTCCAAGGTATAATACCACCATATAGGAGCCCCTCCCAATGACATAGAAAATTGCTTGACAATTTTGGCCTTAATCAAGCTTGTTGCCTTCATATAGGTCACATATTGTTTCAAATGTAGATGTGAATTATTAGTTCCAACATACTTCTTCATGTTACGAAATTTGAATTTTCGAGGCAGGGGATCATTATCCTCATCCAAGTTGAGGTCAGTGTAATCCATTGTAGCATCAATTCCCTTTTCTTTCATCATCATTTATACTTATGTCATGGCCTTGGTCATGCTCTTAGCCCTATCAATCTTTTCTACAGTTTTAGAAATGTCTATTTCTTGTCAGCCTACCGGATCTACCAACAAAGTCTTAAGATCATCCTCTATCCAATTTTTCACAGAGGACTCAGGATCAAGATCAAATGGTTATTTCTGTTTGGCTACTCCCATCATTTACCCTATCATTTCCCTGATAATTGTCCAAGTTTGAACAGCTAACTCTTCTTTCAATTATTCCTTGAAGGCTTTAAGATCAAAACTTACCATTGTTGTTTCTTCAAAAAACTCTGTCCAAATGACTTGTGCTAGATCGT
The DNA here is from genome assembly GCA_949671775.1 of Mallotus repandus. Lineage (NCBI taxonomy): Eukaryota > Viridiplantae > Streptophyta > Magnoliopsida > Malpighiales > Euphorbiaceae > Mallotus > Mallotus repandus. The sequence continues at coordinate 8,250 of CATIWM010145015.1, forward strand.
GCCAAATGGAAGACTGATGCAGATCTATATCTACAACCATCATGGGTCAGAAATGTGCATGACGTGTATGCATGAAATGCAGGTTTATTTTATTATTTAGAAAAAATAAACACACACTCAAACAATAAAGAAACAAATAAAAAGTTCATAAGCAGTAATCTCCACCCTTATTTCTCCCACACATGTATTCATATGATGAGTTTCTTGTCCTAGGATTTTTGGTCAAGGTTTTGATTATCAACGGGGGATAACAAAATTGACTTATGCAAGATAACTCTCAAGACGATACAAACAAGTAGTAATTCCTTTAAATAAAACCAAAGTCCACTATAATGGGCCATAGTAGGCATTAAAGGCCTAACTTGACATAGTCCATTTATAATGGGCTTAGGTTTTATATCAAGGACTACTATATGGCATAAAGTACATGCACTTGGGAAAACAACCCAACGAAAATTACTAAGTCATTATATGAGCTGAGTTTTGGGTAATAAGCTTTGACTCCCATAGCAACATCCCTCCATTATGTCTCCCCACTCAAGGGTCCATGTGACGTGGATAAGTATGTGCTATGAGTGACAATAGCTAAATACCTCACCACCAGGTTTAAATGAAACGCAGGTAGCTAAGCACTCACTATCATCAAGTTATTCCAGACTGAGTGCACATTGTGTGGAAATGTGTAATGAATGCAAAAGAAATAATTAAAAATAATAAAATACAAAACATTGGAATCAGCTTCTCTATTCCCAGTGGAGTCGCCACTATAGGCGGCAGCTCTATGAAGAGGCGTCGCCTCATTAAGTCACTACTATAGAGGCGACGCCTCTTCAGTTAGGCATTACCCCTTTGGCCCTGGGCTAAGGATATTTTGACGTTGGGCCTTATGAGCCTTGCAAGCATATTGGGCTTAATTTTAAGCTTGTAGTCCACTTCTAAGGGAATTTGGGCTTCCAGTCCATTCTCAAGAGGATTCAAGGCTATTTTTGCATTAAGTATTTACATTATCTCATCACCAGGCTTTCGTTGTGGGCCGATCAAATTGGGTGTCCATAATGTCATTAACCATGTACTTTATAAAGTATTTAAAGAAGAAAACTTGAGGAAACACTAAGATTCCAAGAGAGGTAACTCGAAGAAAGCAAAGGAATCATTTGCCTCAAGAGCAAAAGGCCTAGTCACACTCAAGATGAATGTCCCAAACTAAACCACAAGTATAAGGGAACTAAAGAAAGAAGAAAAACATTCAAGGCCACTTGGGATGACTTATCTGAATCCACGATGGAGGAGGAGCAATAAAAGGCATGAACCATTTGCTTTATGGCTTTAGAGGACAAACATGAGGTACTACTCTTATCTAGTCCTTTTTGTGACAATTCTTGCAATGATTTATGTGATATTGAGCTTGATAATGAGACCTTTTTAGTAGTAAAATTAGTTTAAAATTGTCAAAAATTATTGTCAAAGAAAATTTTTTATAAAAAGGAGTTTTCATAATTATCTAAGAGTTTTGAGGTTTTGAAAGTAGAATTTTCAAATGTGAGTTCATTAAATGATTTAAAAGATAATTTTAATAATGTCAAGAAAGAAAATGAGTTACTTCCAAAAAAGATTTTAAAATTAAAAAACTCCATTTCTAAATTTTACAAAATAAAAAAGATTATTGATAATCTCTTAAATTCACAAAGATTTCCAAGTTAGAAATTTGGACTTGGTTTTTTTAATGGAGTCTCTACATCATCAAGTCCCTCTAAGTTTGTCAAGAATACTTTTGATTTATCCCTCATTCCTAATATAAGCATCAAAGTTTAAGATTCTAAGATCAAGAGTTTAAGAATCTAAATGCTAAAGGAAAGCCTCTAAAGACTAATGTTTATAAGACCTAAGGTTTCAAAGCAAAGGCTAAGAAGCTCCAACCATACCATGTATACATGTATCATAAGAGTCACACACACACATATACATACACACACACACACACTAAGCCTAAAGCATTTATGCATTAGTGTACTTTTGAAGTGCTTGCACATTCTAGAACTTTTATATCTAGAAGAGCCACTAACCATCATAACCATACTAAACTTGCATATTTTGGTAGGCAAAGTAGATTTGCAAAAATTAAATATTTTTATTATATGCAAGTTGGACACACTAATAATGTGTATTACGATAGAATACTTCACCTCATCATTCTACCCAAAGACTATTTTAAGACAAACAAACCAAGACCAACTAATGTGTGGGTTCCAAAAAAAAAGTGTTTGATCTTATGTTGTGTAGGAGTAGTTGAAGTTAAATATAATTAATGATAAGTCAATAAAACTAATTT
>CATIWM010145106.1:0-10440 GCA_949671775.1 Mallotus repandus
GATTAAGAATTATTATAAATAGTTTATTTTGTAACCTATTTGGCAGATCTTTTTCATCAATTAAATAAAAGTGACGAATTTTTCTTCAAAATTATTTGGAGTTTTATTCTTTGAACTTTCTAAACAAAATATATTGATAGATAATTCACTCGTCTTATCAATTAGAACATCCATATCTAATTGTAGTGACTTCCTGATAGCTAGAGTTCTTAGTTGTTAGATAATTAAGGGTTCTAGTTTCCACCCAACTTGTTTCTTGGACGATCTAAGGTGTGGGTATCAATAGATTGTTGCGGGTTTTGCTTGTTAGATAAGCCTAGTTTCGCATCAGGAATGATTAAAGATCATAATCTACACCAATCAATAATTACTACATCTACATTAATCTACAAATTTAGAATCATTAACTAATCATTTTCTTTAGTTTACCATAGCACTGTCTACTTTAGTTTTTGTACTAAGCTTTGAAATTAGAACAATTTCCTTTTTAATTGGTCATATTGTCTCTTTATTCTCAAATTAATTTCCATCTCTGAAATCCAAGCAAATTGTGGTAAAAGAGTTTGGGAATCTGCAAATCGTTTGAAAGAAGTCAGTTCATTTTTTAGGACTCGCTCCTCTGGCACATTCGCAAATCCTCTAAAATAAAAAAAATAGCAAATAATGAGGTACCTTGTACTTCTCATTCTTCTTATGATGAACATGATAACTTTAATAATAGTTGTGATGATGATAATGATGATGATGATAGAGCTCTATTGTGAGCAAGATTACGCTTAAATGAAAAAAAACTTCTTTCAAAAAAGAAGCATTATAAGCAAGATCTTTTAAAGATGTCTAAAGATTTTAAAATTTTGAAAAATGAGTTTGCAAAAATTATTTTATCAGGTGAACAAATTGCTAATGATTTAAAGAACTCCTCTCTTTTGAAAAATGAACTAGAGAAAGCTAAACATAAAAATGAGAAGCTTTCACAAGAAAATTTGGATTTAAATTCTTTAATTTCAAAATTTAAAAAGGGAAAGGATAATTTAAATAATTTTTTAGATTTATAAAGATTTTATGGAAATACACATGGCTTGGGCTACTCCAATGGAGTGCCATCCTCATTATCAAGTCAAACCATATTTGTTAAAGTTAAACATCACTCTTATTCTTCTTCATTAAATATGAGTGATAAGGCTGAAGTCATTAACACTATGAAGCCTAAATCACCTATAGAGCTAATGAAGAGTAAAAAAAGACTCATTCCCCTAAAGCTCAAAGGTCCAAGACTCATGTCAATGAACCTCAACCTAAACATGCTTACATGTACACTAGAAACAACACTTCAAGGCATGCTTCACAATTTCGCCATACTTAAACTTGTAGTTGCATGTGTCACACACATTCTACATTTCATAAGCATTTTAGGATGTATCCTTAAAAATTTCATTCATAATTTAGAAGATATGGATCTCATAAGAAAAATATGTAATACACTAATTTAAAACACCATCATGCACCTAGAAGAAATAGATTTGCTCATATTAGATGCTTCTATTGCATGACCCAATGTCACATTATAAATGTATGCTTCTATTGAAGATTACACTTACAATTATTGCCATTGGATTACTTTGAAACTAACCAACCTAGACCAACTAAGGTTTAGGTTCAAAAGAGTGTCTAAATTTCTTGAATATAGTTGTGCCTTAAGTCCACCAAGAAGAATAGTCAATGGTATCTTGATAGTTGATGCTCAAGGCACATGATGGGAGACAAAGACCAATTTACCTCCCTTGAAGCAAAAGAAGGAGGCAATGTGACCTTTTGGAGACAATGCTAAAGGGAAGATTATTGGAATTAGAAAGATAGGTAATCATCAAACTTTATCTATTCATCACATACTTCTAGTTGATGGTTTGAAGCATAACTTGCTTAGTATCACTCAATTATGTGACATGGGTAAAGGAATCGATTATGCTACTTAAGCATTAATGACATATGTAGTGAGCACAAGCCTAAGTAGAGTAAATTCAAAAAATTTACTTAACATAACCCTTCATCAAATGAAGTATTTCATTCCTAAGGATCCAATTTGCATTTAACACATAGCTAAAAATCAAAACAACAAGTAAGAACATCAACCTAGGAAATTCTAAGTTTAAGAATACTTACAAACTCCTAAGTTTGGTGTAGACTGCAAGTATTCTATAAGCTTTGGATGCCCTTGGCTCAACTCTTGAATCAAATGCTTAGCCTCCCAAAATGTTAGGCCTTTAGCTTGAAACACCTAAGCTCCACCAAAACACCTTCTTGCTTAGATTAGATTAGATGCAAGTAGCCTCTCAAGTGACCCTCACAATACTTGCACTAATTTTAATCTTTACAAGAACTCTTAGGGTTTATTTTATGCATGTGTTTCTCTTTTTTGTGTGTCTCTGCACAAACTCTCTAACCATAGAACACTTCTTAGGTTATGTATATATATCTTGAGAAAGCAAACCCAAATCACATGATAAGTGTACAACTCATCATGATAAGTAAACAACTTGCATTCTTATCTAGAGCACCAAGAATTATGTAGAGAATTAATACATCTCATGTATTATGTCTACATATATCAATGTGATATACACCTTATCTTTATTATGGACAACAATATATACTTAAAAGATAATGTATGCCTAACATGACAAATTTGACTACATCATTTGTACATGGACTTGGGCTTAGTAATTAGGCCAACACTTAGCCCAAGTCGTATCCATCTAACAAATGGGCTTGGATTAGGTCCATGGGCTTTCTCAACATCTTGGATTAATCTTTAGTCTAAAACTCTTTTGGGCTATTAATCCAAGTCTAATTAGAAACAACATATATTATTAATTTAATACTTTAATTAATATCTCATATTAATTAAGTATAAATTGATAATTAAACCTTTGCTTGAATTAGATTTCATGATATGCTAGAATCATTGCTTAAAGCATAAATCTAATTCCATTAATCTTAATTAATTGATTAAACTCTTTAATCAATAATTAGATTAATGTTAATAATGATTTGGTGAAACTCTTTTAGGTGTGACTTAATAGGTTTATGTCAAATTGGCAATAAGAAGATAATATCAACACTTGATATTATTTGAAACTCCTTTCAAGTATAAATGTGAAAATTCCAATTACACACATTTAGTTCTCATAAGTTTGAGTGACCCATAGCATGGATATCACAACTACCCAATTAGAAATGAATGCATGTATTAATTCACATGAACCATTTGGTCATAATTATCATGCACTAAAATCCCTTCATTAGAAGATCCCGATATAGCTTAGAGTCAAGGTTTAGTCAAACTCTAATAGTTGTATCATATGACCTCATCTTAAGTTTCAATTATTGATAAAATATAACAAATACTAGAAACACTTTCGAGCACTGAAACTCTTTCAAACTGTGTTACGTTTGTCCTAGCTAGGAACTTATTCATCATGACCAAACTTAGATAGCATAGGATCTTATCCCGGTTCACTCTAGGCAATGAATCCCATCTTGGTCAAACACTCATCCCTACATTTACACCTTCCATTGATTCACTGATTCCTCTCTATTATGACAACAATGGATCCATTGCTTTGGCAAAGGAATCGAGGTCTCACTAAACATCCAAACACATAGAAAGGCACTTTTATATTATCAGAGAAATTGTTGGAAAAAGCAATATCGTGGTGCAAAAGGTAGCTTCAGTTCATGTTGTCATTGATCCACTTACTAAAGCATTAACGCAGGACATCTTGAGAAGATGGGTCTAAACTACTGTAGTGACTAGCTCTAGTGCAATGGGAGATTGTTAGTATAAGTGGTATGCCTTAGAGGCCAATCACATATTTTGACATTATAAATCATCCCAAATGGCAATAAAAATATTCTTTTATCTAAAGTGTTTATTTAATTGAATATTTATCCATTAGCATAATGTTAAATAAATTTATTATCAAAAGTTGATAATATGAGTGACAAATTTATTTTGTACATATGCTATAATAATGTTCATAGTCGATAAATTAATAGTTGGGTAATATTAATTTGACTATCACATATGTCTATTTTCCTTGATTAGTATGTGATACTAATAGTGGGAGGTAGTGAATCTCATGTTACTTAATATGAGATATCATAATAGACATGTAGATACTCATGTGATGGGTGGATTGAATAGTGACAATTAGATTTGTGATCGCAAGGATATTCACTTATAGTCAATGATCATAATCTAGGTCATAATGGTGCATGTTGTAGCATGCTATATTTGATGCCGTGAAAAATATATATATGCAATATATATATAAATGATTAATGTGTAAAGTGAGACCTTAAGTAAAGAGCTGAAAATCTTTCAAACTAAATTTAGGTATGGGCTCTCCATTGGAGCAATAACTTGCATGGATTTAGGATTATGTGCATCGGCTATGGATACATAGGGGTGTACATAAGGCCTAAGAGATTCATGTAGTGTTATTGTAAAGTATAAGATGTGGTAGGTGTATGGATACACTATAGGCCAAGAATGGGAAATAGGGGTACCTGAGGTTTGTAGTGTTCAAATCCATACATCTCACTAATCCAATGGTGTGGACCTAACTAATGCTAAGGGCCAAGAACGGCAATGCGTACCTGAGGTCTATAACATTAGGAGCCAGATTGATGGAATCTCACATGAGATGTGATGGACAAGAGTTGCCCACTTAATGAAAACTAATATTCCAAGAATGACAATGTGTACCTGAGGGATATTAGTGACCCATTAAGAACTCCATCACCCACTAGAAATCCATCCAATAAGGGATTTCTGTTTCCTACTTTGGAAGTGTAGGATTCGCCAAGTTAGTGGGAGACCATTACAATTAAAGACCAAATCTAATGGTAATTATAACAATGTCATGTAACTAATAATCTTGTTAACTTTTGCAAAGAAATTGATAAAATGAGATAATCAAACCCACCTTCAATCATACTTTACCAACATAGGCTCATGGGCCTTAAATTCAAAGATTGACTATAAAACCTAAATCTTATTTTAACTTCCAGAAATAATAGTACATGTATTAAGACAAAGCCCACCCATCCCCTTTCCCAAAAGCCTATCCAATTGAGCAAAAGGGAAGGAGGTTGCACTTATTGCCTGTCCTAGTGGGAGTTAAAAGAGCAATAAGAGAAGAAAAGGCAAGACAAGTGTTGTCAAGCCCACTGGTGCATAGCCAAAGAATAAGGGCAAAGCAAGTGTGAGGGAAGAGTAAGGTAAAGGAAAGTGTTTCAATTACCAAGGCAAAGAACATTAGAAGAGGAATTGTCCTTAGTTCCTTGAGTCTATTAAGACAAAAGGAAAGGGCAAGCATAAAGAAGTTAAGACTTTCTCTAGTTTTAATTGCTTCTAAATGTTCTACGATCTCATTAAATGCATGGGTATTGGATACCGGTGCAAGTTCTCATATTTGTGCATCCTTGGAGGATCTAGTAAATGAGAGAAGATTGAGGACTAATGAAGTGACCCTAAAGCTTGGTAATGGAGCAAGTGTTGTGGCCAAGGCTATAAAATTTACTTCTATTAATCTTTATGATCATGTTTTGTTATTGGATAATGTATTATATGTACCTAATGCCTATAAAAACATTATCTCTATTTCTAGTTTGACTAGAAAGGGTTATGAATTTCATAAGAGACAATTGTAACGTTCATTTTGGAAATGAATGGTTAGCATGGGTTACTTAATAAATAGTTTATATTATGTTGATAATATGACCAATAACAATGAGCCTCATTAAAAATACCTCTAACTCCAAATATCTATGGCACTTGAGATTATGTTATATTGTAGAAGATAGGATTAATAAGTTTGGAAAGGATAGGAATCTTGATTAATTTTGAATCTGCATCCAATAAAACTTATGAGGCTTGTCTTCAAGGGAAGTTAACTATATCACCATTTGTTGGACAATTGGCAAGAGCCAAAGATATGCTGGAAATCATACATAGTGACATATGTGAACCATTTGGTGAAATGGCTAGAGGTAGTCTACTATTTTATAACCTTTATGGATGATCTATCAAGGTATGGGTACTTGGTTCTTATGAAGAACAAGAATAAATTCTTTGGAATATTCAAGGAATTTAAAGCCCAAGTAAAGAACCAAATTGGGAAAGGTATTAAAACTCTAAGATGAGATCGAGGAGATGAATACTTAAGTAACAAATTCATTGAGTTCCTTAAGGAACATGCCATTGCATCATAACTCACACCCCTTGGAACACCACAATTAAATTATGTGTCCAAGAGATGAAATTGTACTTTATTGGATATGGTATGTTCTATGATGAGCTTTATTGATCTTCCTATTTCACTTTGCAGTTTTGCACTTCAAACGCCCTCCCACATCCTTAATCGTGTTCCATCCAAATTTGCTTCTATTTTACCATTTGAGATATTGCATGATAGAGCACCAAGTCTTATGCATGATAAGATTTAGGGATGTCTAGCTTTTATTAAAAAGGTTAAAATCGGACAAGTTGGATGTGAAATTGATTAAAGGAAGGTTTGTTTGATATCCTAACGATAGTTTAGGGTATTGCATTTATCTTCCTACTGAATAAGTTGTTGTTGAAAGTGGAGATGCTATTTTCTTTGAGAAAGAATTTCTTAAAGAAGATGGCAAAGGAAGGAAGATAATGTTAGATGAAGAGTCATTTAAAGAAGCCAAATAAACTGATCAAATAAATATTTATCAACCCGAAGAGTCTATTCCAATAGAGAATGTTATCATACCAACTCCTAGATAGACTAGTAGGGTATCTTGTCCTTTGGAGAGATATGGTTTTCTATATGATATGCAAGAGTTGCATGTTCATGAAGAAAGCATTCATGATGATCCTACTATATGTGAAGAAACTTTATGTAATAAAGATTCTTCAAAATGGCATGAAGCAATGAAAACTAAAATGGATTCCATGAATGAAAAGCAAGTCTAGACACTTGTTGATCCACCTGAAGGTATTGTACCTATAGGATGCAAATGGGTCTTCAAGAGAAAGATTGGTGCAGATGGAAAGGTTGATACTTATAAAGCAAGGCTCGTAGCAAAAATGTTTCACCAAAGGCAAAGGGTTGATTATAAGGAAACCTTCTCGCCAGTAGCCATGCTTAAATCCATTCAAATACTTCTTGCCATAGATGCACACTATGATTATGAGATTTGGCAAATGGATGTCAAAACTGCTTTTCTCGATGGTTTTGTTAAGGAAGAAATTTATATGGGGCAACCCAAGGGTTTTGAATCCAAGGATAGCTCAAAAGTGTGCAATAAGTTTTAAGGAGTTGGAATCATTATTTTGATGAAGCTATTCATTTTTCCATCAAGAACGATGATGAGGCATATGTTTATAAGAAGGTTAGTGAGAGCCAACTCACTTTCCTAGTCTTGTATGAGGATGACATTCTAGTAATTGGAAATGATGCCGGTATGATGATTTTTGTGAAATTGTGGCTATCTGAAACCTTCTCAATGAAAGACTTAAGGGAAGTAACCTATATTCTTGAAATTTTAGTCTATAGAGATAGATCGAGAAGAATGATAGGTTTATCCTAAAGTCTCTACTTGGAAAAGGTGTTGATGAAATTCCACATGCTTGATTCCAAGAGAGGATTGTTATCATTTAGGCATGGTAACCATTTATCCAAGGGTGTGTCACTTAAAACACCGGAGGAAATGGAGCAAATGGCTAAAGTTCCTTATGCTTCAGCTATAGAAAGCTTGATGTATGCTATGTTATGTACTAGGCCTGATATTGCCTATGCTGTTAGTATGACTAACAAGTTTCAATCCAATCCAGGTATGGAACACTGGATAGCAGTTAAGGCAATCTTAAATACTTGAGAAGAAGTAAAGATTTAGTCTTAACTTATGGAGAAGGTAATCTACAAATAGATGGTTTCACAGATTCTGATTTCTAATTAGATGTAGATGATACAAAGTCTATCTCTGGGTTTTTGTTTATTTGTAATGGATGAGCAGTGAGCTGGAAGAGTTCCAAGCAAGGTGTCACTACTAATTCCACTATAAAGGCATAGTATATAGGCACATCAGATGCTGCTAAATAAATTGTCTAGATTAAGAGGTTCATTAATGAACTAAAAGTCGTTCCTTCCATTAAGTCACTAATTCCTCTCTATCGTGACAGCTTTGGCATAGGAACTAAGGTCTCACCAGAAATCCAAACATGTAAAAAAAAAGGGCTTTCATATTATCAGAAAAACTTGTTGGAAAGAGCAATGTGCTCATGCAAAAGGTAGCTTTAGCCAACAATATGGCTGATCCACTCACTAAAGCACTAACGTAACTACAGTAAGATCAACATCTTGAGAAGATGGATCTAAGATACTGTAGTGATTGACTCTAGTGCAAGTGGGAGATTGTTAACATTGGTGGTATGCCCTAGAGGCCAATCACATATTTTGACATTGTAAATGATCCTAAATGGCAATAAAGAGTATTCTTTTATCTACAATGTTTATTTAATTGAATATTTATCCATTAGCATAATGTTAAATAAATTTATTATCAAGAGTTGATAACATGAGTAACAAATTTATTTGGTAGATGTGCTATAAAATGTTCGTAGTCAATAAATTAATATTTGGATAATATTAATTTGAATACCACCTTTGTCCATTTTTCTTGATTAGTATGTGATACTAATAGTGGCAGGTAGTAAGTCTCATGCTACTTGATATGGGATATCAGAATAGACATGTGGATACTCATATGATGGGTAGATCGAACATGACGTTAGATATATGATTGCGTGGATATTCACTTATAGTCAACAATCACAATCTAGGTCATAATGGTGCATATAGTCCTTTTACCTGAGGTGACTCGGTCATCCATATTTGAGTGACTAGGGTTTATTACTGCTTACATACTTGTGTTAATCATACATGGGTATATGGTGCGTGGTGGCTCTAGTCGGTTAAATGTAGGGATGAGTGCTCAGCCAAGATGAGATTCATTGCCTGGAGTGGACCGGGATAAGATCCTATGCTATCTAAGTTTGTTCTTGATGAATAAGTTCCTGGCCAGGACAAACATAACACAGTCTAAAAGAGTTTCAATGCTAGAAAGTATTTCTAGTATTTGTTATGTTTTATCAACAATTAAACTTGAGATGAGGTCATATGATATAGCTATTAGAGTTTGACTAAACCTTGACTCTAGGCTATATTGAGATCTTCTAATGAAGGGATTCTAATGCACGGTAATTATGACCAAAGGGTTTATGTGAATCAATACATGCATTCCTTTTCAATTGGGTAGTTGTGATATTGATGCTAGGGGTCACTCACAACTTATGAGAACTAAATGTGTATAATTGGGATTTTCACATTTAGACTTGAAAGGAATTTCAAATAATATCAAGTGTTGATATTATCTTCTCATTGCCAATTAGACATAAACCTAGTAAGTCACACCTAAAAGAGTTTCACCAAATCATCGTTAATATTAATCTAATAATTGATTAAAGAGTTTGATCAATTAATTAAGATTAATGGAATTGGATTTATGCTTTAAGCAATGATTCTAGTATATCATGAAATCTAATTCCACTAAGGGCTTAATTATTAATTTATACTTAATTAATATGCGATATTAATTAGAGTATTAAATTAATAATTTATATTGTTTCTTATTGGACTTGGATTAATGGCTCAAGTTGTTTGGGCCTAGGCCCAAAAGAGTTTTGGACCAAAGATTAATCCAAGATATTGAGAAAGCCCATGAACCTAATCCAAGCCTATTTCTCAAATGGATTGGGCCTGGGCCAAGTGTTGGCCCAAATTGCTAAGCCCAAATCAATATGAATATGACATGGTCAAAATTTGTCATGGTAGGCATGCATTATCCTTTATGTGTATAATGTTGACTATGGACATAATAAGCATTAAGCTTGCCTTATTAGGCTTGTCATATTAGGCACACATTGTCTCTTGTGTGTATAAATTTGACTAAGGCAAAGATAAGGATTAGGTGACATGATTAAGTGTAAAGAATGTATGTATACATATACATTAGATGTATTAATTCTCTACATAATTCTTAGTGCACTACATAAGTATACAAGTTGTATACATATAATGATGAGTTGTATACTTATCATGATGAGTTGTATACTTATCATGACAAATCATATACATGTGATGTAAGAGATTATGTCATTAAAGTTAGCTTTCTCTACCTATAAATATATGACATTAGAAATGTTCTAAAGGTTAGACATTAAGACAATTTGTGAAGTTTTGTGTAGAGACACAAAAAGGAGAAACAACATATTCACAAAATAAACCCAAAATATACTTGCAAGAGATTGAGTTAGTGCAAGACTTGTGAGGGTCACTAGAGAGG
>CATIWM010145107.1:0-17071 GCA_949671775.1 Mallotus repandus
TCAGACCTAAGCAATCAGGCTTGCAAATCACAATTTAATAATCATTTTCAAGAGCTAGTTGTAAGCCGATGAATAAAGCACGGGCCTCTATAGCTTCAACATCAATCAGACCAAAAGACAGTCTTCCCACAGAAAAAATAACCCTTCCAGTGCTATCTCGAGCCATAACTCCTAACCCGCCCATCTTAGAATCTAGAATATAAGCAGCATCTGAATTAATCTTCAAAATCGCTGCTGGAGGAGGAAGCCACCTTCTTGTGTTAAGTGCATTACTTGTCTTCAAACTACAAGAAATCACATATTTTATGACGAATTTCTTTGCCACGCATAAAATTTCATCACAATTTATTAACGAAAGATTACAAAATTCACAATCGTCACTATAACATTCAATTTTATGACGATCTTTATTTTTTTCACTATTAACATTTTATATTATCACTATATTGCATATTTGATGATTATTGAAAAAAATTTTGTCACTTTAATTTTTAGAGGTAGAAATTTGTACTAAAATTTTGGAGGGAAATCTTTCAGTGACAAATTGATGGTAATTGATGATGATAGTTAGTGTCACAAAATATTTCTTTTGATAACGATATTATATTTCATCACTAATTAGTATTAGTGCTATAGTTGCTAATAAGCTTAATGTTTTTCGTTGGCATATCACTGATTCACATTCATTTTCTTTGGTGTCTCCTTTGGAGCCTGGACTTACTGAGATGGGTTCTTATGGGAATACTATATAGTACTCCCTATCAGATGTTGCTGATATTGTTCGGTTTGGTCTTGAATATAGGGTTAGGGTTATACCAGAAATTGACTCTCCTAGTTAGTATTCAGTTATGGTTTTAGTTTTTTATTTTATTTTTGAGATATTTAGTAACTAAATAAATAATAATGATATATATATATATATACACACACACCATTACTTCCTATTCATTTTGAACTTGCTTTGAAATACCACCATATCCCAAATCACCAGCATCAGTCTCTATGACTTTTGGAAGACTGGGATTAGCTAAGTGAAGATAAGGAATTTCAATTATATGCTTCTTTACCTATTGGATGACTTTTGTGTGTTCATTCGTCTAAGGGATAGGGTTTTTCTTTAGCCTATGATGGAGGGGTTTAGCAATCCTATTGATATTTGGGAAGAAATCCAAAATGTAATTTAAACTACCTAAGAACCGTTGTTACTGGGTTTTGTCTAGGATTTTATTAGCGAACTTGTTGGCAAATTCTAAGGATCTCTCTATGGGGACAATCGTACCTCAACAAATATAATGTCCTAAGAAATTGACTCTGGTTTGAAAAAGGGATATTTTCTTAGTAGAAATAACAAGACCATTAGCTTTAATAGCATAAAGAAAGTCTTTAAATGCTTGAAATACTATTCAATAGAATTTGAAAAAATGAGCATATCATCAATATAAACAATGTAGAATTCAGAATAAGGATTAAAAATATCATTCGTTATTCTTTGGAATTCTGATGGTGCATTTTCAAACCAAATGACATAACATTCCACTCGTACTATCCTAAAGGGACTGTAAAAGTGGTTTTGTAATAATTTCTTTTATCAATTTATATTGCCAAAATCCTGATTTCATATTAAATTTTGAAAATACAAATGTAGAATGAAGCTTTTGCAAAATATATTTTTTGTTTAGAATCGGATACCTTATCCACTTTAGAGCTTTATTTAAAGGTTTTTAATTAATTACATGTCTATGTATACCTCTTTCTATTTTAGAAGCTTTATTGATATAGAAAGCTGCATAACTTCAAGCAAACCTGTATTTGGAGATTAATCCTTTGGATTCCAAATCCTAGATTTCTTTCCTACAATGTTGCTCTAATTCAGCATTCATCTAAATTGCTCTAGCTTTAGTAGGAATATTTTTCTCATCAAATCCGGACTCATAAGGTAAATCAACAATATGTTATTTCCGTTTTCAAAAAGCATTTGGTAAATTAGAAAAAACTTCTTTAATGACAATTTCTTGAAATTCAGAAATTCTTTTTTTTTACCAAATTTGACTCTAATTGTTGTTCAATTTTTTAAAATGAACATTTTGCTTTAAATCATGTAAATCAATTTCTTTTCCTCTAATTAAGGCATTTATCTCATTTTTGTAAATGGAGTGAGCTTTAACAAAATTGAGATATCGAGTTTTTGGTTTTTCCAAAAAAGGAAAAGAAATCTTTACTTTATCATCTTTAAAATCAATCGAGTTATGAGTGAGGGAGTTATCAAATTAATGAATGGTGTCCCTATAATTACTATATAACTGATATCAAAAACCAAAAGAAAAGAAGTTTTCTATAAAAATTCATTGTTTAAAATACTAGCCTCTATTTTTCCATATGTATGCATTTTTGAACTATTAGCAGAGGAAAGTCTTTCATGGGTTTTTTCTTGAAAATGACTTGGTATAATACTAGTCTTTATGCAACTTAAATCAACTCCTGTATCAAACAGAGCTATAGTATCAAGTTGGAAATCTTTATAAAAAACAAGGGTAACTTTAACAACATATTTTGTAAAAGTGATATGACTCAATGCACAAAGGAAATTGTTAGGGAATTTATCAATATTTTCTAGGGATTTTGGTTCTAAACTCTTTGTTTCATCATCGTCACTAAAGTCTTATGCTAGTTTAGTGACAAGAAACTAGATTAGATCAGAATCCTTTTGTTGTTTATCCTTTATTTGCTTTATCTCGGATTTTATGGTCTTTATCTTAGACTGGAGGACTTGGATGTCTCCTAAGGGTTTCTTACCAAGTTTTTTTCTATTTAGAATGGTAGCAAGATCATACATACTAGTACTAGTAGAAGGTAACTAAGTGGCTTTAGGTTCAGGTTCCTTTTTTAGAGACTGCCTAAGTTGTTCTAGATATTTCTTTTGGACATCAGAATCATTGATGTGTTGGATAATATCTAGAATTAGGGTTTATTCTTTAGGAAGCATGTTTAAATGCTTTTCCCAAAGCTGGAATCTGATTCAGATTTTGAAGAGGAGGTGGTTCCTATTTCATCAATCTGAGGATAGTCTTTATTATAGGAGGCTGTAGAATTGCTCTAAGACTCAAAAGTTTCTCCTAATAAGGATGAAAGCTTTTCTATAGTTTCATCTTCTAAGCTTAGTTCCTGAAGCTTTTTGGATACTCTACAGTATTTAGAGATGTGACCCTTCTTGCCACATTTATTGCAGGTGACGTCTTTGATACTGCTTTTCTTAGTTCTGGAGACTTTATCTTTTTAGAAGATTTCCTAGGAGGTTTCTTATAATAAGTTTCTTCAAAGGTCTTTTTCTTATGAAACTTTCTAGTTTTAGAAAATTTCTTGGATGAAGACTTCTTACTACAATCTCCTTTACAGGCTTTGTCTTTAGCTATACTATAATCAAACTACTTACAAAAAGAACCTAGAAATAGGAAATCAACCCAATGCCCTAGTCCAGCCTAAGTTCAGTGCCAACTCTGCTTATGAATGGAACATAGATGGGATGACAGAATATTAAATTCTGAATTCCCTATAACAAATGATAATGGTCTCCAATGCATATAAAGCCCAAATAGGAACATTTGATAGGTCTGTTGCTGAACTTATCATTGTAGGTTTCTCTGGACAACTAAAAGGTTAGTGGGATTATCATCTTACAGACCAACAACAAATAGATATCTTGCATGCTATCCAAACTGATGATAAAGGTTTACCCATCCTAGACTCTTTAGGAAATCCTATCCAAGATGTAGTGTCTACCCTGATATTGACTATAACATTGCATTTTATAGGAGATTCTTCATATATGAAGGATAAGAATGTTGATATGTTATCAAACCTTCGCTATAAGAAACTGAGTGACTTCCAATGGTATAGATCAACTTTTCTTAATAGGCTTATGCATAAAGAAGACTCTAACTAGCCTTTTTGGAAAGAGAAATTCCTTGCAGGGCTTTCAACCCTTCTAGGAGAAAGAGTTAGTGATTTATATAGTTGTTGTTTACATGTTATAGAATGTGTATACAGGGTGATTTGCACCGAGTCCTTTGGTCACTGGTGGTCCCGATCGTAAGACCTATAGGGGCAGTGAGTCCGTTGGTTTAGCCTGTGAGTTATAGGTGTATCGTTAGTCTTTGGCCATTATTTATACCATGTACCCAGTCTTTAGTAGAACCACTTTTTCTTTTTCTTCCTCTGCTTCCTCTTCTGCTAAAGTTCAAAAGAATTTAGTTAGTAGTGACGAAGTCACTATTGAAGATTTTGATAAATGCATTGATGATTTTAAATTAATAGATTACTAAAAACACCATGTCTATAAGACTCCTAGGTTAAATCTCTTCAAGTTTGATTATGTAATCAGAAATGAAGAAAGAGATATCTAGTTAGCTAAAGCTAAAGATGAGATAAAGCTTCATTCTTCCACCTCTATAGATAAACATAAAGCTAAAGGTTTTCGTTATATCCATATAGGACTTGTTCAAGTAGGGATAAAGCCTCCAAATAGAGAAGGTCTTAACACTTCTATCCTTGCAGCACTCAGGGACAAGAGGTTTAAGAACTTCAAAGACTCCTTGTTAGGAGCTATAAAGTCCAGTCTCTATAAAAGTCCTATATCATTTGACCGTTATCCAAACTTTACTATTTCTATAAATGATGTGAATTTGTTAAAGTCTTTGGTTTTGCATATCCAAACCCATAATTATAAGATGTATGATTGACCATTTAGAGAAATTCTTTCTAGATGGATGCATTTCTAGCTAAAATGATGGATCATTTCAAAAATTGGGTTGCGTGATATATATATATTCGGCCGTGTGGAAATCAAGTTCCAATGGTATAACGATCCGACACTGGGCTATTGCTAAACATCCAGCCAACTACCATTTCTTTTGGTCAATCTTTGGGTAAAGAACTAAAGGTAAAGAGCATGTGGCCTTGTTTTTCTTGTATTTTCTTGGACACAAAGTGGGTGTTTATGGTGTTGATTTATTATAATTAGTTATTATAAATTTTTCATCAGGAAAAGTTGAGGCTTCAAAATGGCACTGCTAGTAGGTGGTTTAATAAATTCAAATCTAATCCCTTTATCAAGACTAAGGTATTTTTGATTCTTCACCTTGAACTATGATTGTTGCTGTCAATATTTCTTATTTTGAGGGTATAACAATGCCTCTTGATAATTTAATTCTCAGTGTGTCTAAAGATCTTAGACCAAATAATGATGCCAAGAAGCTCAGTCTTAGAGTTGGCTTACCGAACTGAAGAGCTACAGTTTTTTTCTTAGTTACAAAGAGCTACAGCCTTATGTGCTTGATGTTATGTATTATTTTTGAAATCATTTTAGGGTAATTTGAAATCATTTGTAGTATTTTTGAACTTAAACTCATTTAAATTTATTTAATTAATGAAATAATAACTGTATTATTATTAGTATTTAATTTTTTGAAATTATTTTGGTACATGGCACCAAATTATAAATAAATAAATAAAAGGAATATAATAATAAAATATGATTACTTTGGGATGAAATAAAAAGCATCTCAAAATAATGAATACAATTATTTTTTGAAATTATTTTGGCACATATCACCAAATAATAAATAAACTAAAAGTATAAAATATTAAGATATTATTATTTGTGATGATTAAAGAATTGTCACAAAATAATACATTTGTCATAAAAATAATGTCCAATTATGACGTATCAAAATTGTCATCTAATATTTGAATATTTTGGTGACGAAAATTGCATATCGTCACATTAGTATGTAATATTTAATTACAAAATATCAACTATAACTTGTCACCATTAAAGTTGAGGGTATTTCGGGAAAGCAAGGAATTTCGTTACTATTTATTTTTCATATGTGATGAATCATTCATTTTGTCATATTAAACAATGTTTTAACTTGACAAATTTATTATATTTGTGACGGGTGTTTCGCCACTAAAATAAAGAGATTTAACAAATAAATTATCCTAAATATAAGTACAAAATAATAATGGTAATAATAAATAGGTTAGGATTAAATTTTTCAAAAATTAAAGTTTACAAATAAGGACCTAATTGCAAAAAAAAAACAATTGGGGGTTAAGGAGGGAGGAATGAAGAGGAGAGTGTAGTTGTCACTCTCTTGATAGTTAGAGGTAATATTTATCATTTGGTGAATGATTATTATTTAAAAGAAAAAAAAGAAGAGAAAAAAGAAGAGATAATAGGAATGTGCTAGAAATGTGATTATGTGGCATCATAAGAATATATATATATACAGTATAGAATAGAAATGTGCTAGAGTTTGATTTTGTGGTATTAAAAAAAAATAAACCTCTAAATTTTGGGAGAAGGAGGAGGACAACTCTTTAAAAAAAAAAGGGAAACAATTGGGAGAGGGAGTAGAGAGGAGAAAGGGAGATTTATTCAATCTCTACCAAATTCTATCACCAACCCTTAAAATTATTATGATTTTTAGAGTAGGTTTTCTGAATTGTTGATGGTTGAGCTATAGAAGGGTTTATACACTTCTTCCTCAAACCAACAAGTCCAAGAAAATCTAACCTCAAGAACATTTGGCTAGCACGTCATCAAAGGAGTTGATTCATCAGCTAAGGAGTTTAATTTGAAGAGTAATCAAGTGATTCAAGTCTGAATAGAGAGGTTAGGACCTGTTTCTAAGGGGAGAGTTAAGTCAAGATCAAAATAGACCTCCATAGGAGCATCTTGAGAGCTAGGAAGCTTAAAAAAGGCTACTGAATTTTTGTTTGGTAACCAAATTTCATAGGTAATACTTTGAGACATTTATTTATATATTAAAGTGTGTGTATGTTAAATTTGAAGTCATTTTGAGAATTTAAAAGGTTGAAATTATTTTAGGACTGCAACCTAAAAATTCGGAACTGTATTTTAGAATTTTGTAGCTTTGGTAGTTTGTTTATATCTTGAGTTAGGAAACTTCAAATTAGGTTTGGTTTGATTCAATGGAAACTTTGAAGAGTCCTATATAACCTTTTAGTTTTGAGTTTGATCTGATTTTCCCTGTATAAAGGTCAATTGAAGCCAAACTTTTTAATAATCAATCTATCAGAATAAATGAGCTGGTTGTGATTCGGCCTATATAAATTTCTTTGTAGTTATTCAATTGGGTAGAAATTTTTATAGTATATACTAGACATATATATATACTAATTTATAAAATTTAAGCTTCAAATTATATTTTTAAAAGTTCCAATAATTTTTTGAAGTTGCCATTGAAATCTGCCATAACAGAGTAAAGAAGATAGAGTTGAAAATTCAGTTTTGCATTAGCATGAGAAAATTTTTATCATATAGGTTGAGCAGAACTTTAGTTGTGAGCTTATAATCTTATTTTTATTACTTGTTAAATGTCTATATATGAGCCATTCCAACTACAATGGTAAAAAATAGACGGGTCCATTTTATTAGTATCTTGTGTTGACAACTCCAAGTGAGTGGATAATTGTATAACATCATAGTTTTAAATCTACTATATATATTTTGATAAATTATTTTTGTTTAAAATCTCTTTTACATGGTGATTGCAAAAGTGTATTTTCTAGTAAACTTGGGAACGTATAATGTTACTTTATTTTTAATGCTATTATATGAGAAATGAGTTTAAATGATGTTTTAATAAATGGTATGCACTCAGTGATGTTGCCTATGAAATCACACCTTCAATGTCGGGTGCAAAATAGAAATTATACTACCTTCGGGTATTATCTATATTAATGCGTATGATAAGGATTTGCCATTTAGGCTGCGAAGTGAGACATTCAGTGCCTAAAGTTGCTAGGGATTTATAGGACAACCATGATGTATACAAGTTGATATTTTGACTATGCTTTACTTGGTTCTTATTTAAGCTCTCGATAAGATTGAATTTTGTGATGAAAATGCTCTAAAGATTTGGTTGATGATCTTATTGACATTTCAACATATTCATGACATGATTTAAAAATGAGTTTGTGAATTAACTTGCCATAAGGTTTGCTTGATGAACTCATTATCGTTTTTATGTATTTTTTTATGATTCAAGTTATTTGAAGTGATTTAATTTTGTTTTATATCTTATAGTTTAATTTTTAATGTGATATAATAACTCATTGTATGTTCCCCTTTGTTATACCCTTATTTTCTCACTGACTAGTCGTACTCATTCCTTCTATTTTATCATTTTTCAGACTCTTTCTGTGGACTTATAGATCCTTGTGAGCACTTATCAACTTTAGTGGTGGTTGAGCCTACAAACTTCAGTTGTTTGAATAATTTTGTTTAGAGAAGCCTTAAAGGCTATCGTACAGTTGAATAAATAGTTACTCTTAGTTATATCTTGTGCAATGTGCCCTGTACTTAGTAGTATTTGTTTGTAGTGATCTTGGTTGTTCCAAAAGTTTTAGTTCATAGTCATACTCATCCTTGTGATAGAGGATGATTTGTGACATTTGTTGGTATTAGAGCATATGTTATGGTACCTAGGTTTGATGGATTTTGTAGGAATTAAGAAATATTAAATTTAGTGGATATTGGTTGATGAATCAAAACTTTAGTGATAAAGATTATTAAAGTTATTTGATTTTGGATTGTAGGAAGATGGCAAGAACTAGAGGTAAAATCATAGGTAGAGGTCTTAGTTTACAAGTTAATAAAATTTATAGCTAATAATGAGTTCATTGGAATTATGTGTTTATTAGGTATGGGATTTATAATTAGTAGAATAGTATATTGATTTATTCTACCTTGTGATATAAAGATGATATATATGATAAAAAGTTAAGGTGTAGGTAAAGATAATCTATCATAATATGTCATATGAGAATGGAAACTATGAATTGTGATGAGATATGGGGATTTGGGATTTGAATATATGGTTTGATGGACATTATAGGTATTAACAAATTTATTGGAACTTTATGTTTGATAGTAGATGAAATTTATATTCATTAGTATAATAGAGTGATTTATTCCAATTTATTATATAAGAGTTGAATTATAAGAATGATTGAGACCCTAATATATGTGAATTAATAGAATGATTTTTTATGAGAATTTGCATAAGCATTCTAGAGAGATTTGTTCCACTTAGGAAAGAGCAGAGACGAGGAAGGTTGGGTAAGAAAGTGAAATGTGTAAGTGAGTTTGAACTTGTTATTTAGTTTGACTGAGATTTGATATAAAAAAGACAGTGTAGAATAAGTTTAAATCATAGAAAATTTAGCAGTCAAAGGGGCAGTTATATCTCATAAATTATATGAAATAATTATATTGTAAGTAAATATGAATCATAGGAATTTAGTGAGTAAGAATGATTGTTATATGGTGGTATGTGCACAATTCATAAATTATATGAGATATAAATACTATAAGATAGTGGTATGTGAAGACAGAAAATAGAACCTAGAATTAAAGCCTTAACTAGTGTTACTTTAGCCTAAGAAAACTAAAGGCTTAGTTATAAGAAAAGCTTATAAGATTTGATTGTTTAAAGTATTAAGGAATGAGTATATATTTTTTAGGTTGATTGAAAACCTCAGGTTCGAGATGAACTTGCATCATTTAAACAATATTAGTTACCTTGAGGATGTTCAGCTTAACATACAAATAGAATAATACATCATAATCACAATGTGGAAGCATGATAGATAAATCTCCGATTGGATTTAAAATTGATGATAAATTGAATAAGTATGAAAAATGGAAACTCGAATGATAAATAACATCCGGATGTTAATATTTATGATGATAAATAATGAGTATAAGTTTGATGAGTTTTGCTATTAAAAGGAAACATTAAAACCTTGTGGTTATTAGATGGTGAATTAATAATCTAGCAAATTAGAATTTGTGATGTATATTGAAATTCTATTATAAGATTTGGATGACCAGTGGATGTAAGCATAGTTGCGAAAACAAACATTAAATGTGCTATGGTGTATAGGAATATGATCATTGGGAGGAACAAACAAGGAAATTAATAAAGTGCACACTAGCAAGAAGAACAATGAGAAGAGGCTATTAGTTTTAATGATTGAAAACATGGAGTTTTGAGGAAAAGAGGTGATTATAAAAATAAAAAATAGAAGAGATAATAATAATGCTCAACTGTAAGCTCAAAGTTTGAGAAGCAGGTTTAAATTATCTTGAGGTACAGAAGCAAAATTTGTGGTGATAATTATTAATAAATAATATAAGTTGACTTATGCTTGAGCATATTAGCTAGTTAGTGGTGACCGATGATGATGGTATAAGAAAGAAAGAGAACAATAATGATAATATTATTGGAAGTATGAACATAAGGATTTAAAGTGAAGTTTGATTTATTTTATGGTATGTTAGTTAATTTGATAGTGGCTACTGTTAGTGAAAAATATGTTGTTGATTAAAAAAATTGTGAAACTGCATAGTGATATGAAGAATTTTGAGAAAAGATTTTGGTTATAAGAAGCTTATGACAAGGTGATTTATTTGGTTAAGGTACTATAGTAAGCACGCATTGAATTTCGCGGATGAAATTCTTTTTAATGGGGGAGAATTGTCACGTTCGTTTTTAGAAAATATTAAATTATAAATTAACAAATAAATTATCCTAAATATAGGTACAAAATAATGATAGTAATAATAAATAGGTGAGGATTAAATTTTTCAAAAATTAAAGTTTACAAATAAGGACCTAATTGTAAAAAAAAAACCTTGGGGGATAAGGAGGGAGAAATGAAGAAGAGAGTGTAGGTGTCACTCTCTTGATCGTTAGATGTAATATTTATCCTTTGGTGAATGTTTAGTATTTAAGAAAAAAAAAAAGAGAAAAGAGAAGAGATAATAGGAATGTGCTAGAAATTTGATTATGTGGCATCATAATATATATATAATAGAAATGTGCTAGATTTTTCTTATGCGGTATTAAAAAAAAACCTCTAGATTTTGGGAGAAGGAGGAGGACTACTCTTTAAAAAAAAAGGAAACAATTGGGAGAAGGAGTAGAGAGGAGAAAAGGAGATGTATGCAATCTCTACCAAATTCTATCACCAGCCCTTAAAATTATCATGATTTTTGGAGTAGGTTTGCTGAATTATTGATGGTTGAGCTGTAGAAGAGTTTATACACTTCTTCCTTAAACCAACAAGTCCAAGCAAATCTAACCTCAAGAACATTTGGCTAGCACATTGTCAAAAGAGTTGATTCATCACCTAAGGATTTTAATTTTAAGAGTAATCAAATGATTCAAGGTTTAATAGAGAGGTTAGGAGTTGTTTCTAAGGGGAGAGTTATGTCAAGATCAAAATAGACAACTTGAGGGCTAGGAGGCTTAAGAAGGGCTATTGAATTTTTGTTTAGTGATCAAATGTCATAATTAAACCTTGAGACATTTATTCATATATTAAAGTGTGTGTATGTCAATTTTGAAGTAATTTTGAGAATTTTAAAGGTGGAAATTTTGTTAGGATTGCAAACTGAAAATTCAGCACCGTTTTTTAGAATTTTAGAGCTTTGGTATTTTGTTTATATATTGAGTTAGAAAACTAAAAATTAATTTTGGTTTGATTTTATGGAAACTATGAAGAGTCTTCTATAACCTTTTAGTTTTGAGTTTGAGTTGGTTTGCCCTGTATGAAGGTTGCTTGAAGCCATACTTTTTAATTCTCAATCTGTCAAAATAAATGAGCTAATTATGATTCAGCCTTTATAGATTTCTTTGTAGTTATTCAATTGGGTTGAAATTTTTATAGTATATACTCAATACATATAGATACTAATTTATAAAGTTTAAGCTTCAAATTATATTTCTACAATTTCCAGTAATTTTTTGAAGTTGCCACTGAAATCTATCATAACAGAGTAAAGGAGACAGAGCTAAAAATTTAGTTTTGCATAGCATGAGAAAAATTTTATCATATATGTTGAGTAAAACTTTGTTTGTGAGCTTAGAATCTTATTTTTATTGCTTATTAAATGTCTATATGGGAGCCGTTCTAGCCACAACGGTAGAAAATAGACGGGTACATTTTGTTAGTATCTTGTGTTGACAATTCCAGGTGAGTGGATAATGGTATAGTATCGTAGTTTTAAATCTACTATATATATATTTTGATAAATTAATTTTATTTAAAATATCTTTTACATGGTCATTGCAAAAGTGTATTTTCTAGTCTCTTTCCCTAGGATTTGTAGTCTTGGCCTTAATATTAACAGGGGATATTAAGAACCGATGCACATGCCAATCTCTCAAAGTAGTAAAAGTATAGAAATAGTATTTTTAGGTATAAAAGTAAAGTCCAATCTTTATTAGTCCAAATGGGCTTTTAAAGTATGGGCTTGGGCTTTTATAAATAAAAATACCTCATGGCAACATACACAAACAATTTGGGTAGATCTTAGTGGAAATTACTAAGCCATTATATGAGCTGGGTCCGGTGAAAAGGCCATTATATTCCCTTAGCAATATGCCCTCCTTTAAGACTTCAGTTACAGGCCAAGGTTAGAGGGCCCCAACATCCTTTATAAACTCGAGAGTAGACTACCCCCTTTAAGACTTGGGTCACAGACTCTAGTAAAATGACCCTGGTAATCTCTCTTTAACTGAGTTAAGGCTAAGAGTGGAGGTTAGCCAATCTATAATCCCATAAAGCTAGTGGAATCATGGAACCATAAAACCAACGCCATCGGTTGGTAGGGACATGCAAGAATAAAATAATAATTAATAAATTAATTCTAAAGAACACGAGTAGAGTCAATATCTCTTATCCCAGTGGAGTCGCCATTGTAGGCGGCTGGGTTTAGCACGTGTCCAAGTATATTGCAACTGCGACACTGTTTGAGCTCAGGGCTCGAGGGAACACACTACTATATCATAAAGACATAACGTGGAGATGAGGAGTCGCCATTCGGGGTAATAATTGGGACAATTTGATAGTGGTGGCAACTCAATTCTCTGAAAGAAAGTTAGCACCACAACCTGGAAGATTCTGGATACAGAATACCAACTTCTTTCAGTCTTATGTCCATTTAGAATAACTTTATTAATTACTAAATTATTCTTTATTTACATGCAATTTATATCAAACCCTTATTTTAAACAATAAACTCCAAGGCAAACTAGTCATGAAAAACATGTAAACAATGCATTTATTTAAGCTCATAATTCCTAAATTTGCCTAATCTACATTGATTTTAATTAGATGGGCTAAATCTACATATTTTAATTTACAAGCGAGCGTGAAAGCTAATGGACCTAATTTCTATTCAATTTTAATTTAATGAGCCTAAGTCTACTTATTTTAATTCTAAAAATGTGTCAAAGTCTACTTATTATGAAAAAGAGTTAAATTAGTGGGCCTAATTCTACATCTTTTACTCTAATATGATATTAACTCTATAAATTATGAAAAAGTGCTTTATTTAATGGGCTAAGTCTAAATTAATTAAATTAAATCTATGTGGGCCTATATATAAAATAACTATGTGAACTTAAATTATTCTAACCTAAAATCTAATTAATTAAGGATCTAAATATATTTTAATTAATTAAACCTAAAACTTAATTAAATTTATTAAACCTATTTAATGAATAGTGAAACTAGTTATTTAACCGATAAACCTAAAATCATTAGCTTAAAAACAAATAAAACAAAACGTTATAACAATCATAAAAATCAACAAATGAAATTAAATAAAAACATAACAAATAATAAACAAAACCATAAAACATATAATTAAAAAAATAAACAAAACCATATAAACATATAAATCATAAAAATAATAAACAAATCAATTAAAACATGCATTCAATGACGTCTAACCCTAATTTAATTTACATGCAACCTAGATTAACTAAAGCCACCATTAATTTTAATTAAAGTTTTACCAAATCAAACCTAATTACTAATCAATTTTAAAACAAACAATAAATAAATTAAGATTTATAACAATCCCACTAATGGGGTTATTATAATCACAAAATTAAATAAACCAAAAAAATGATAAAATACAATAAAACAAACAAATAAAAGAAAGGAAGAGACAAACTAGGTTGTATCCATGATTTTTCATGAATTTTCGTAGACTAGTTCGGTTTTGACCTCCATGACTACTTCATAGTTTTGAGATTCCCACAAAGTTAAGGAATAAAACAAGAAAAATAAATTAAATTAGAAAAGATGAAGAAAAATAAATTAAATTAGAAAAGATGAAGAAAAATAAATTAAATTAAATTAAACAAGATTGAAAAAACAATAAAACTAAAATTAAGGGAAGAACAAAACAATAAAAAGAAAGAAAGATGAAGATGAATGTGATGCTGTTTGATTTCTCCTTAGAGTTTTGTTGAATCACCGTTTGAATTTGAGAGTGCAAATTGATCTTCTTTCTCAAGGATTTCTTGTTCGTTCTTCGAAAACAAAAGAAAAAAAATCCTCTCAAAAGCCTATGCTTTCGCAAGAGAAAAAGCACGTCTAAAGAAGAGAAAAAAATTGATTTTACACTCCTTTCTCTCTATGTAATTTTTCAAAAGCGGAAGACCTCCTTTTCTGTATAAAGCAATACACTTATATAGAGGATGTAAATCTAGAAAATTTAGGTTATGTAAATTGTTCTCCTCTCGTGATTTGATAATCACAGTAAACTAAATCCTTTAAAAATTCAATAAAATAGCTAAAATCTATGATTATCACTAAACAGAGTCATTATCTAACTCTGATTTAATTTTTGGAGCAACAAAAATTAAGAAAATTAATTTTGAAAAAGAAAACATACTAAAACAACATCGAAAATCGATCAAATGTGTGCAATTCTGATCGGAATTATGCATTTTCAATCGAAAATGTGGAATTCCGATCAGAATTACATATTTCCGATTGGAAGGAAATATATAATTTCGATTGGAATTACACCATTCCAATTGTGGATTCTTACAGTTCGACCCTTATTTTAATTTTTTTGTATTTTGAAATTGACCTATAAAAGAAAAAAAATTTCAATTAAGTCCTAAAAAACTTGGCCAAGTCCTTGATATTCAAGAATCAAAATCCAAGTACTAATTTTGATAGAATTTTTATCATTGGATCCTCGTCGCATCTACATTCAAATCATCCCGGATTGGGGTGCTTACACTATGCATAGCTAATTTCTTTTTAGGATTTAGGTTAGGAGTAGCTATTTAATAACGTGATTGAACACAAGTCTTTAATTAATTTGATTTTCAATTAATTCTATACATTGAGCTTAATGTCTTTTTATCATTCCAGGCCTGTTTGATTGCATGTTTATGGGTAAGTTAACCAGTGAGAATTAGGGTAATTTACTATTTTAAGACTCATAGGACTTAGACCACTCAACCACGAGAGTTGATGAGCTCTTCGGGGGACCACGAGAGTAGGGAAGCTCTTCGGGGGTAAAATAATTGTTAAGGAACTTAATGAGTTTTGATTAACTTCTTAATCATGAGAGTAGGTCAAACTTTGATCTAAACATGATTAATTAAGGTCGAGAGAGTCTTTAGGTATTTTAGAACAATTACCCTTAACTAAAATTAAGGTGTTTAATAATTAAATGTTCATGATCTGATTGGAATAGTGAAACCAAACCTGAGCTCTATGTTTTTATCATTTGCTTTTCTTTTAATTTCAATTTTTTAGATTTATATTTTGATTTTCTAAATTACTTTATTGATTTGCTAGATAGGAATATAAGTAGAAATATTAGTATTCAGTATTCAATCCTCGTGGGAATGATATCTTTTATGCTACAATTCACGATCCGTATAGCTACTCCTAACCTAAATCCTAATAAGAAATTAGCCACGCATAGTTCTCGTAGCACAAATAAAATCTACAAACAATAAAATAAATAACAAGAGAATGAAGAAGAAGAATAGATAAAACTTGTTTAAGCACCGCTTTAATCTTCAAGCCTTGTTCGCCTTCTTAAGCTCTTGTTTATGATTCTAAGAATGTAGAATGTGTTGATATCCAAATTTTGACGATCCCCTAAAAATCCGATAATGAAGGATTCTTGTCACTTAGACAGGGGAAAAACTCCTTTGGAAGTTTTCTCGAACGTGCCTAGATCAAGAAGAAACCTGAAAGATACCAAAAAGCAACCAAAACCTAAAAAGAGTCAGGTTTGGCCAAAAAATGACCAAAAGTAGGGGAAAAGCCCATGGGGATTGGTCAACCCACGAGCATGGGTTGATGACCCATGAGTGTGGGTCATTTAACAAGTATGTGGCTCAAAATGACCCATTTACCCCTACGTGGGTCATAGACCCAAGAGTGTGGGTCATAGACCCAAGCTCGTGGATCCATAGGCCTGTACTATAAAAAAAATAATTTTTTTCTCATTTGAGAGGATTTTGGCACAAATTATGAGACAACCTCTTAGAGAGAGAAAAGGCTATTGCTCCAAAACACACACTCTCTCTCTCTCTCTCCTAAAGCACTTAGAGATCCCATTTTGCCCTAAACACTATCCAAAATCAATTTTTCTTTTATTTTTGTCTTAGGATTTAGACAATAAAATCCAAACCAAGCCACTTCTTAGTCAAAGCACGCATCCAGGGTAATCACCCGGTCCCTCTAAGGATCTCTCAATCATTTTCCATTAAAAATTACATTTTTATCACATTTTTATTTTATTTTTATCATTTCTACCATTTTTCATCATTTTCTTGGATTTTTATTCATTTTATTGTAGATACTTGTTATATTGGTAAATTTGTGATTTTTGTGGTGATTTGAAGTTCATGAATAAGATATATAGAAGGAGAAGGAGAAGGAGGTTCTGGTAGATCCGGAAGTGTTTGCATTTATTTTGCGTTTTTTTAATCATTTTTACATTATTTCTCCATTTACATAAAAAATAGGTATTTTAGTGTAAAGTTGACATTTTTATTATTGTTTTTGCATCATCTTAATTTATTATATGTACTTCAATATTTTTATTTGTTTTTCTATATTTTTCTCATTTTTATAGCATTTTTATTATATTTATCTTATTTGTGGTAAAATAGGCATTTTTATCATAAAGTTAACATTTTTATGGTAA
>CATIWM010145120.1:0-25617 GCA_949671775.1 Mallotus repandus
ATAATAGTTTAGAATAAAACAAAATTCTAGTGATAAACAATATACTATATAAATATTATTAGTTTTTATTAATTCATACAATATTAATTTAACTATTTACCTTTACCCAAGCTTTTTTTTTTTCAATGGGTCCTATATAGCACATACATTATATAAAAATATTATGCCATAAAGATATGACAAATTATTAACTAAAATATTAAATTTATTTAATAACCAATGGCCATTAAACAAAAACAAAGTCACATAGAAGTATACAGGGGATTATTAGATAGGAAAATTCAGTTACAAACACAAATCTAAATAAACAAAGAAAACACATGCATAATATAATAGATTAAGAGTAGTGAACCCGCATAATATAATAGATTAGTGAACATGGACTTGGAAAATTTAAACTCATGAACAATTAATCATGGTAGAAGAAAGCATACCAGGGTATTGAATTAAGGCTTGTGTTCCACCATTTTTCTTAAATATAGCAATGTTTTGAATTGTACCAGATGCATAAAAAACCTGAGAGGTAAATAAACATGGTGTTGCGTGAGTATAGTTCACAAGATAAACCAAATCTACTGCTAGCTAAATTGTTATCAAGATTGGAAAATAAAATTGGTTGTAATATATATTATAGCCTTCAAACTACAATCCTAGTCAATTATATACCAAAAACCTTGCAACTCCATCACATAATGACCCTAGAATACCACTTGCTCAAAATCTTTTAAAACCTCCCAAATAGTGGTACTCTTTTTTACTTTTGAATAATCTAGGTTTAGATTTGTATTTATTAATTGCTCATCAGAACCACCTTGTCCATTGAGTAAACCATGTCAAAAGGGAAAGAGAAAACAACTAGATAATACTTGCCTAGTCCAAAACCATAACCAGATCTCAATCAAAAGTCACACCACTCCAATGCCATACAAATGGAATCCATCCAAAAAATTTTGAATTCAACAACCCATCTTAAAAATCTTGTAAATTATACATGTAAAATTGCAAGTGCTAAAACATCACATCCAACTTACCCTATACACACAGAAATAGCTCATAAAGATATATTAAACTTATATTTTCCTATCAACCCCACACCTTATTATTTTAAAATTTAATGATAAATTGTTCAATATCCAACTGGTCCATAAATAGTAGTCATCAAATTAACTAATCAACATCTATACATGAAACTCTACTCTACATTATATAGATCGTTTTCAAAAAATTCCAAAAAACAAAAAAGTTCACATCTTTTTGCATTGATTGATTATTTGATATCAATATTTCCATTACCTCAAATATTCAATGAAGCAAAAAAAAAAAGGGCAATAACTTTTTTTACAAAAAAAATAATCTAACATAGCCACTTCTAACTATCAACGAATAACAAATACCCATCTAAACTAACAAATTATATACTTAATTAGCAATTAATTGGACTACCAAATCCCATATACATATTGTATATAAATCTTGTCTTATATAAAGGCTTCCAATTGCATGGTATCTTTGCAAAGCAAATTTTAGGAAGAAAAAAAAAAACCCCATTATCACGTAGACTAGCAATTTGATC
The DNA here is from genome assembly GCA_949671775.1 of Mallotus repandus. Taxonomy (NCBI): domain Eukaryota; kingdom Viridiplantae; phylum Streptophyta; class Magnoliopsida; order Malpighiales; family Euphorbiaceae; genus Mallotus; species Mallotus repandus. The sequence goes on from CATIWM010145120.1 coordinate 1,574, forward strand.
GTAATCAATACATAAAAATAATATACATACCAAAATAAAGAGGAGAAGGAAGTTTGATGGGTAGATAGAGAGCACTAGGGAGGAAGAAGTACGTACTAAAGTATAGAGTAGAAGGGAGTTTGTTTTGTCTCTGTCTTCAAGGGCTTGAAAAAAAAAAAGTCGAAAAGATGTACTAAAAAAAGAGCATGTTTTCAAATGAAAACACAGAGTTTTCACTTTATTTTTTTAATAAGGAAAATTTTAGAAAACAACAAAAACTTGTTTTCCAATTTTCTTTTAAATTTGTGAAAATAGTGAAAACACTTTTCAAGTGAGATTTTTATGAAAATACCCAAAATAAATATAATCTTTATTTTTTGTTTTCATTTTGAAAAAATTTCTAGAAAACTGGAGTAGTTTTCTGAAAGTAAACACAACCTTGTTTTCCAATTTTCTTTTAAAATTGTGAAAATAGTGAAAACACTTTTCAAGTGAGATTTTTATGAAAATTCCCAACGTAAACACAATCTTTATTTTCTATTTTCATTTTGAAAAATTTTCTAGAAAACTGGAGTAATTTTCTGAAAGTAAACACAACCCAAAAGTCTCTAAAGCAATTAATTACCCACTAGTTATGTTAAGTGAAGGGTCTCGTCATATTTATTGTTGTTTAGAAATGATTTGAATTTTAAAAAGAAAGATCATAAAAAAAATGAGAATACATAACTACCTAGATCTCTATGATCGATTAGTATGCACCCCGAGTGTACCATATTGACACATCAAGCATCAAGATGAATAAGTAGACTGCAAACGAAAATAGGCTGAATATAAATGATCAACCAACAATGGGGGAACCTTGATAATAGAGCCTAAACCAGCACTTAGGCTCCAAGAAGCCTAGCATGGCTCGGAGCATTGATATAGCCTAGGAACTAAATCAGTCCATCGGTTTAATGCACCAGATAAACCAGAGAACGAACCAACCCAGATACTAATCCACATAACAAGCTATAGGAATATTCAACCACATCAGACCTAGCGATCCACACCATTATAAACCCGATAATCCATACATGATGCGCCGAACCAACCGTGCATGTACAAATGGCGAAGCTACATGTAAAAAGAAGGTCATGACAACTTAAGGACATGCCACCCGATTTGTACTACCCATTAAGAATCCTCTAAATGAGCCATGTGTGATTAGTAGCTAATGCCAATAAAGTACACAACAATGACAAACCTAAAGCACACGATCTAGATGCGGACGATGAGGGAACATAGCCACATGAATAGTATAATGCCCTGACTTGGAGAACTCTACGTGGTAAGTGGAGAAAAGTACACAAATAGGGAAGATGCAAATAAAAGGTAAGCTAATCCTTTTTTCCAAATAATATCCTATGATATTTCTTTGGTGCTCCCTCCTAATTTGATCATCAAAGTCGGTTCGTTGGGACCTCGCTGGCATGCCTACTCACAAGACCCACACTCTAGGCGAACTGACTAGTCGTCATCACACATTATTAAATAACAAAAAACTCCTATGTCTTAATTTTTTTTGTAATTGGCTTCTCAACTTTCAACCATATTATTTAAAAAATTTATAGTAGAGATAAAACACAAAAAAAGCGCAAAATAAGAAAAAAATGAAAAAGTTGGAAATAAAAGAATATTCGATTTTTCTAAAAAAATGAAAGATATAAAAATATCCTTAAAAATTTTTACTATTTTTATAGTAATTGTTAAAAATACTTATTTTATATTCTTATTTTTTTTAACATCAATGCATATAATAAATTGATTTATAAGTTGTGCTTTTTTATTATTATTAATCTTCTTAATCTTCTTGATTTATTATGTTTAATTAAAATATAGGGGGTTTTGAGTCACATAATAATATGAAAAATTAAAATTTTTTAGAAGTTTTTTAAAATTAATTTTTGCTAATATTAAAATTTTGAAACTATTTTTTATATTTTATTTTTTGTAAATAAAGCGAAAGAAAATTTTGATAAGTAATTATATTGTACAAGGATCTTAAAGAAATTTTTCAAAATATATTTAGATTCTTTAAAATAGAATTGGATATAATTATTATAATTCATAAAGTTGAATGATTAAATTTGTATAATTTTAAAATAAAAAATAATTAAAAATTTGACCAAAATTTAGGATGAAATTAGTATTTTTTTATTTTTTATAAATTCAGGTATCTAAATAAATAGTTTATAAGTTGATGGTACAAATTGACAAAAGATGACAAGTTGAGGGTTGTTAATGTATTAGGGCATCTCCAATTGAGCACATTTAAGTAAGATTGGGATGCAATTCACTCCAACCGAGCGACATTTGTTGCATCAAGTTGGTGAAATGCCACAGTGTCCAATTAAATTAACAATATATTGTTTTACAAATAAATCCTTTAACTTTTGTTAAATGTTTAGTTTAGTCCAAGTTGATATTATATTTATGAATTATTAAATTATTTAGTCCAAATTTATTTTATATCTATAATTTCTTTAAACAATTTAGTTCAAATTACCATATATACAACCTAGTCCAAATTTTTGTTTTAAATAATATTATTCTTTTTAAAAATTAGTATGTAATATAAAAAAATAAATTTGTGATAAAATATTTTATTAAATAAATTTTCAAGTAAGTACTATAAAAATTTAAAATTTAGAGTTTTATAACTACATATTTTTTGGACTATTAATTTCATCCATTAAATGAATTTAATTGTATTTTGAATTTTTTGATTAAATTTTACACATTATTTAATAAATTTAGATAAAAAATATCTAGACAACTAATTTATATTGTTGGATAGATTTCATCTTATTTTCAATTATCCGATTGAATTTTATTAAAATTTTAGGGATAAGTATAACAAAAGTACCCTATGGTTTAGCGCTTTTTCACTTGTGGTCTTGTGATTTTTTTCGTGGCATTTCAGTACCCTGTGATACTTGTCGTTAGCAAATCTAGGCCAAATTCACTAACACCGTTAACTATGATGACATGGATGTTGACGTGCTGATGTGGATGCCAACATATTGATGTAGATGCCAATATCAGCATCCACATCATCATAATTAATGGTGTTAATGGATTTAGCCAAGATTTACTAATAGTAAATATCACAGGAAACTGAAATGTCACGAAAAAAATCATAAGGCTATAAATAAAAATGTGCTAAACCACATGATACTTTTTTTACTTATCCCAAAATTTTATCCACTTTATTCATACTCTTTATTATTTATTATTGAATGGAATATTCAAGTTTAATTTTGAAGTTTTTTAATTTTTAATTAATATATAATTGTAATATAGGCAGTGATGTTCAATGCATATGCAAGTGCTCAATGACCAAACACTGTGCATGCTTGGGGTCCACTTAGGAGATATAATCGTGGACTACAAAAGCCTAGATTAGAGATGGTATTGCCACTCGAGTAAAATCCGAGCACAATTTTATAGTAACTGGATTCCATAAAGGGCCCAGTAACCGTTCTCAGAGATTTAATTCGGAAACTGGTATGAATTTTGGTGTGCCCACTAACTTTGCGATTGATACACTTTTGATAAAATATCTACAACATTTTAACAAAATAGTTTTTAGCAATTTAAATAACATTCATCGCTTCATATTCATTCATTCAATTAGGTCTGATTCTCGTCAATTACTTTTTTCAGGATTTTCAGAGCCAAAATCTAGTCACTCTCTGCTACTATGGATTTATTCTTCCCCAGCTATATTATGTAGGTCCTGTTGATGTTTGCTATTTTATACTTGTATTCTAGACATCGCAGTAGTTCGAATATTGGATAAAGCGTATCTGTGATTTAATTGGTTTAATTTGGATATATGTATTATCATGACTATATAATGTGATGAATCTATGTTTGTGTCACGACCTAAACCCCATAGGCACGTGACTGGCACCAGAGAATGGGAAAGCATGAAGCTTCCTAAATCTATAGCAAGCCTAAGAGATTTTTCACAAAAATTAATTAACTTTAAAATTCTAAAAAAATCAGCAGAGTTTGCTCTGTACAAGGACAATCCCAAAACCTGTAAAACACTAGAAATAACACTCCCAAAAATTCTTAATCAACATTACTTCACCATAATACAAAAATCAACAACAAATTTATGTTCATCACAATATCATAATAATAATATATATATCCATATTAAATCAATTACATCACAAATACACTTTACTCAATGCTCAAACTACTATTGTGGTGTCTAGAGTACAAATATAAGACAACAAACGTCAATAGGACCTACATAATATAGTCGAAAAAGAACAAGTCCAACACAGACGATGAGACATATCAGTCTAACTGTGAGATCCTGAAAAAAATAAAATTAAGGAAAATCATACCTCACTAAGTGGATTAATGTTATAAAATGCATGTTGATTTTTAAAACACTTAATTAAACCATTAAATTCATTAAATAAAATAAGTATTCAAAAATCCTTTATTTTGTAAAATAATCTTTATAAAATGTATTTTTCCAAATTTATAACTCCTTTAAATATAAAAATAACTTGTATAAAAATAATATTTTATAAATAAACAAAACCTTTATTGGAAGTTTATGGCAAAACCCTAAACCTCAATTCTACTAGCCTTTCAACCCTCTTAAAATTCAAATGACTACCATTTCGAGAGATCATGCTCCACCGAGTTACAGCAGCATTCAGGTCACTTAATCCATTATTGATGTCCTAAGAGATCAAGTTCAACCGAGTTACATCTTATTTCGGCTTGAAAGAACAAGCTCAATGAGCTCAACCAAATACTACCCGAGAGAACAAGCTCAACCAAGCCATTCCACATATATATATCAAACTCAAGATCTTAACCAGTGCACATGTGGTTCCGGTGACATCTACTAGGTAGCACGTTCTACCATTTTCTCCAAAACATATATTCAAAAATCCTTAACAATAATAAAATAAATAACCATACTTGTGGGTAAAATTCGTGAGCATAATTAAATTTATATAGTTAACTTTATTATTATATTATCACAATAAAATTCTCATTTATACATAATTTCAACAAACATTTTATAAAATTAACTCACATGTGGAGCGTGTTGGCCGATGTGTCCTCGGCTGCCCAAACGCTACGGCTTCCACTTCGAAACTATCTATAATAAATAATATTTATTTAATAATTAAATAGTAAAGAAATTCTCAAAATTTCCAGAAAAATATAAAAATTATGGAATTAATCAAATTGACTTGAAAACACCCTAAATATGACATTTGAGGCTAATGAAATTTATTTGGGTGAGTTAAAACTATTTAAATGGAAATTAAGTAATTTTTACTAGAACACTTCTTGGATTTTTATCTCAAAATCTATGAGGAATTAGACCTAACTCTAGTTACAGAAATTAATCCTCATGATTTATAATATTTATTAAAAATAAAATCACAATTTTATGGGCTAGTCACTATTCCTCTCCGGAATCTGGTTTGGACTCGCCGAATTTCCTTGTCGAAAAATGTCTTTTACACAAACCAATTATACCAACATGGTCACAACAATATGTAGAACTCAAAAATAGCCTCAAATACAATCGACAACCACGAAATTAATAGATCAGAGAGAAAAATAAAAATTACCAAATAAATTCCGATCTAGGCCTAAACAACGTAGATCAGATGCAAAATTGGTCTCCATCGACTCTTGGAAACGGGATGAGTTTGATGGTAGTGGTCTTAGGTGGTTCGAATGCCAAAAGTTTAGGCCGAAACTTCAGAGCTAAAACTGACTTAAACTAGACCAAATTTGACAAAACAAAAATTACTAGCATGTAGAGGACGTTGAGGAGGATCTATGATTCGAATTTTGTGAAGAATGAAGGTCATTTGGCAAGTAATCAGAGAGGAAGATGATGACAGGTACTGCAGTAATGAACAGGGGAGTTTAGGGACTTAAGTGAATTTTTCGCTACTGACAACTATAAACTGAAGTGGAAATGGCAAATTACCACTTTGGTCCCCATATTTCTATAAAATATCTATATAGTCCATTCACTTCACTTTGAAATCCAGATAATTGTTGGGAATTAAATGAGTTAATCACTTGTAGACTAGAAAATTGCCAATAAATAAATAAGTTAACACCATGCAACGACCCCACAACCACTTAGCAACCCAAAAATAACCAAACAAAAATAGTAACATATATTTATTTATTTAAATAAATTATGGGTTATTACAGTTTGGTATTGATCCTTGTGTTGTGATGAAGTAGTAGTGGTGGAAAGAAAATATTTTAGGAGTGTATTTCTATGTTCTACAGGTTTTGATTTTGTCCCAATATAGAGGAAACTCTGCCGAATTTTAATTATAATTTTAAGTGTTCGTTAATATTAATGTGATAAATGTGGTAAAAAAAATATTAATGTGATAAATTCTTAAAGACTTACTACGGGTTTCGGAAATTTCATGTTTTTCTATTTTCTAGTGCTGGTCACGTGCCCTTGGGGTTCAGGTTGTGACACATTCATCCATTCTCAACTTCAACATAAATAAAATAAAATAAATGCCCACACAGAGAAATGAGGTGGAGAAATGATTACAACTCTTTGTTTGCACACAAATAAAATAAAATTAAAATTAAAATTAATCCAACTAAATTAACATTATTCAATTTATTGAACACTGAAAAAAGAATTAAATTAACCCAAAAATCTAAAAAAAATGAAGTTAGCAAGCAAAGTAATAACACCAAATAAATTAATTAAAACATTGAACCAAGAACAACACACAATAATTTTTTTATTTAATCTATGTTTGGATTGAATTTAATAAAGAAAACAAAAATTTATTAACTTAATTAAAAGCTAAACAATTACTATCAACATTTTTAATTAACCTAATTTTAAATCAATATCATGAAATCAAACTAATTACATTTATAAAAAAAACATAAGTTAAATCGAAAAGAAATAAACTTTCAGAATAAAATTGAGATATAAATTTGAAATGAATGAGATTGGAAATAACATGGACAACATAGGATTAAAATAAACAACTATAATATAAAAAATGAACTTAATAAATTAAAATCAATTTAAATTATCAAATTTCTACTATAGAATGAACATCAAACTACTAATTGATTCAATAAAAAATACAAATAATAAACATATGACAGTATCTGCAAACTGTAATTAATTAAGTCATAAAAATACTGCTTTATTAAGGAAGTACCCTGATCATGCAAAGGCAGTGGCTTTGTGATGAGGCATTGCCATAATGACACTAAGGCGAAGTAGAATCATCATAGCACACTAAGGCGCTTCCTCACCGAAGAGGCATCGCCTTAATATCTCTAGATTTTGATTCAGGATAAAGAAAATTCTTTTAAACACCTTTCTGAAAAACTAATTGTAAATAACACTTTTGAATTCAACTACAGAGTTACACCAGGTTAATCATGTGAACCATGTAACGTTCATTACTCAAGTATCATGATGCAAATTCTACAAAGATTGTAGAAAACAAAGAAATAATGCTTAAATAGGCCTTACTATTTTAGTACAAGTTGAGCACTATGTCCTGGACCCTCAAAAGTGTTAAGTAGATTTTCAGTAAGCTCTAGAAAGTGTGTAGCTTGGAATCTCTCTCCTCTGGTAAATTAGAACCCCATGCTATCATTCCTTCTTTTTTTTTGTTATTTTGGTTTCTCCTTCCTATGTTTCCTTGTGATAACTCTGAATCGTATCCTTGCTTGTGAAACCTGCATCAAATAGGAAGCCGAGTGAAGGGGTGGGGTTTCCCTCACAAACACTCCAAAAATTAAGTCAGTATTTATATGGAGAAAATAATATAAAACGAGGAAAGTAGAATAAAGGAATAGAATAGATATAGGATGTATGTTTATATGTGAGAATGATGATCATGAGGTGATGAGATGATGACTTGATGTAAATTATGAGAATGTGTTGAATATGTGAATATAAGAATGAATGATCTCTCCCCCATATGATGAGATGTATATATAGAGAAAGATTAGACATAAACCTCTTAGAAATAGGATTCCTTCTTAAGTAGGGATTACCCTGTTTAGGAGAGAAGTAGACTTCCTTTGTAGAATAATCTTCTTAATTGAGCATATTTCCTTTTGCTTGATGGACAAGTATCCTTGTTAATATAGGAATATGAATGTGGGGTATCAAGAGTCCCCCCTGAAAGTCTATTTGGATATTTATGTCCGAGTATCCCGTTTATCAGAGATATTTAGACAGTTGCGTGGAATTTGGGATTACTAAGGATGATGTCTGACACTGTCGGGTGAGCTGAGGTGGCCAGCCTTGGTCACTGATGCTAAAGATGCTCGGTACCGAGTCTCGAAATGATGTCTGATGATGCATAGAAAGGAAAGATTGGCAGCTGGACTTACAGATACTCGATAGAATAGGCTCGGTGTTATGAAATAACTCGAGGGATTAACCCGTCATATAAAGAATTTTAACGGAACCAGTAGTCGCTGGGGTTTTTAGTGCTGGAGGCTTTATTTGACCACGTGGTCTCTCAGTGTTATAACGAGGCAACAAGGCCCGAGTGCCTATGACCATGTGGTCTCTCGATATTATGAAACGAGACCCGAGTGCCTATGATCGTGTGGTCTCTCGGTGTTATGAAATGCAACCCGAGTGTCGTGCCAGCTTCAATCACTGGACTTAAATGCTTGAGGCTTAGATGCTCGGTGCTTTGACTCGAGGCTTATATGCTCAAGACTTTGATGCTGGTTTGCTTGAGGCTTAGATGCTTGGAGCTATGACTCGAGGCTTTGATTGCTAGAGCGTTGTTTGAACCGGCTTTGAGCGAGAGCCACTATTTGTCATCTGAGCAAAAATGAGTGCTTGTTTGTATTAGTGTTACTTGACAGTGTGTCTGATGTCATTTGACAATTTCTACGCATGAGTGCAATGTTGATGCTTGGACTGATTGGTGCTTAAACTAGCATCTTTAATAAACACATTTTCCTCATCTGTAACAATAGATAAAAGAATAACAATTTTGGGATCATTTAAACGATCTCATTTGATGGTCAGTCCTTGAATCAAAAAATATATCAATGTGATTGGAGCATGCTTTTCAAACTTCATGCATGAAGTTATAATAATCACGTGTTAGACGAGCATCTATGTGTAGATGTGTAAGCATGCTTATGTGTGGTTATGTAAATATGTTTGTGTAATAAGCTGCACTTATTCCATGAGTATAAAACAAATGTGAAAATAATAAATAATTAAGAAAGAAGAGAACGTATCTCTGATGTGTTGTTGTCCCGCCTTTGAGTTTAACGAATATTTATGTTTGTTGTTTACTTCATTGTTGATGTATTTGACATTCTTTGTTGCTAATGCAATAAGTAAGCTGAATATGACTCAAATTTCTACTACCGTGGAATGGTTCCGATGTTCCATTATTAAATTTTCCACGTTGCTTACTTTTTGCTCTTCTATTTGATTTGGAAGTATGCTATTGCTCATGTTGATGGTGGAGGAAGGTAAGGCTCAGCAGCTTTGACTCGTTCCTAGCGTTTGGAGAAGAATTTCAAGTTGATGTGATAAGAGGCTTCTTTTCTGAGTCTTGAATTCAGCCAATCACTTGATGGAGAGTTTGGATTTCCAGTTTTATGTCTGGTGGATTGATAGCTCTGTTCCTCTCTTTTATTAATTCTGAAGTGAAATTACTTTTTGAGGAACCATGGTTTGGACCCTTGTCAATCTGAATTTTGCAAGTTATCATTCAAAGGAAGAAGACTTGCATCCTTGGTAGCATCTTCATGGTGTCTTTTATTAGAATCTCGAACAAATTACATAATGTTGATTGATTTGGTGGTATTTCATCATTGGATGTTTGCTGATCTATGAACTTTTTTCAACTTTTAATTTTTTCAAGAAACCAAAACTTGAGTATCTTGTCTTCCGCTTGTTTACCATTGATATCGAAATTAGTCCGCTAGCCAGAATAGCTTCACCATCTGCCATTATGGTATTGCCAGCCCATCTTATTGGAACCTAAAAATACAGGAGAAGAGCATTTCGTCATTATGGTTTTGAAATTGTTTTGTTCTCCGCAACTGTACAATACTGATTTGTTGGTAATGTCAATAGCAATATTCTCCCTGCACACGAAGAACTTCATCTTCAACAACTGCTTATGTTTTTGTAATCACTTAATTTCGATTTCTGTTTAGATGGGTGCTTTGATGGAGTTTTAGTTTCTGATTTTTGACCTGTCGATCTTCCGCTTAGGACTCTTGATCTACGCCATGAAGCTCAACGATGATGATTGTGATCTTAAAATCAAAGGCAAGGATTGATTTTTTCTGTTGTTTCAATGGCAACGCTTAAAAGGAATGACACTGTGCATAGCTCCAGGGCAAGTACAACTCGAACAAGTCTTGGTGTTGTTTCAAACTCAGACTTCATGGGCTCTTGCTCAAAACTTTCGAGTAAAAGCTTCAACTTAACTTGGAAGGTACTCCCAGAATAAATTGGTGTTATCATCCCATGAATTAAGAGAAACTAGGCTGTCATGCTGCCTTCAAACGCATGATGAAATGTTGGACAGTAGCATTTACCAATAATTGCAAATTGACTGTTCAAACAAGGTTGTGAATGCCTTGATTTTTTTTATAACTTTGCAAGTGTAAGTGCAGCTCATGTGTTTCGGCTCTCTATCAATGGGAACCAAGAACCTGTTTGTTCTGTAGCTTGCCGAATCCGGGCTTTATCTCACTTATGAGTTCACCGCTTCAATCATGTTAAAATCAAGTGACTAGGTAAAAATACTCAGCTATATATAGACTGGCAATTGTAATGGGCTCTACATCACTTGAACAGCTGGCTTGTAACATGAAGAGGGCTCGAAGATGTGCTTTAATCGCAATAAAATTGTTCGAGGTTTTAGTCAATATTCTCGTCAAGGAAACAACTGCAATTTTATGTATATGTTGATGATTCTTCCTCTTTGATGGTGTTCCAAACTTACACTTGGCAAATTTTCTTCGTATGATCACAACCACGGAGTCTATGATTTTGCTGAGCTTTCTTTTTGTTTCTTTAAGAATATGATATTTTTCCTCTTTTTCAGTCACTTTCTCTCTGTCTTTTAGCTCTTTTTTCTAGTATTTTTTTATTAGTTTCGTGATTGTTGTTGTTAACCTCCTCTCTTCTTTGATTTTTCTGTTTTTAATTCTCTCCCCTCCCTCAATATCAAAAACTAACTCCTGGATCTTCTCCATATTTATTTTTCCATCAGCAACAATTTATATTATTTCAGAAATCGTGCTAATGGCTAGAACGTTAAAGAGATAACGTTATATTGTTTAAAAAATTGGATTACGTCACTAAGATGCTGCCTCATCTGTGAGGCATGAGGCAGCACCTTAGCGAAGTTGGTAGGATTTTTGTAGGCTCCTGGCCTGTTAGAAAAAAGAGAGAAGCTAGGGTTTGCGCTATCGAACTTGTTTTGTTAGATTTTTGTCATTGGACCTTCACTCTCAAAGTAGGCCAAATTATGTGCTAATAAGTAAACTTATCTTATAATTAACAAGAAATAGTTAATTTATTAATTTTTAATAAAATTAATTAATAATTAATGCAAATATTTTTATTGGTTAAATATGTAAATAAAAAGTAAATATGAATATAATGTGTTAAATGTATAAATAATATAATAATATTGTAAAAATATAAAATTAGATATAAAATAAATAGGAAAAAGTACGGAAAACCACCTTGTAGTTTTACGATTTTGCACTTTTAAGTATGTGTTTCTTTTTTTTGATAATTTGGATCATGTGTTTGTGACCGTTTGACAATTTCTAATATATATGGCTAACACTGTTAATGAGTCTAACACATTATACAATAAAATTAAAAATAATTAAGGTAAAAGTACGAAAACACACCATATGATTTCAATATTTTGCAATATTAAGTATTTATTTCACTTTTGTGATAATTTGGGTTATATATATATATATATATATGTGTGTATTTCACCTCGTCGGACTCATTTAACGAGATTAGTCTCATAAGCTGAAAATTGTTAAATAGTGACAAATATAAGATCCAATTATCAAAAAAATAAAATATATAGTGTAAAACAGTAAAATCACACGGTGATTTTCTTTACTTTTTCAAAATAAATATATAGAGAATGCTTATGTAGAAACTATATTTCAAAGTGAAATTTGCTGCATTTTGGTAATTATGCGTTGCAGCATTGGAGATGGCGTTAGGACGGAACTGTTCGAGTCTCAAATAATAAGTATATGGTCTAAACTTTAGGGGGAAAACTATAATTTTGTTTTTCCGGTCACAAAATAGAGCAAACCCACCAGCAAGAAGAAGAAGAAGCGATAGGAATCTACATGCAGAGCATATTTTCTCCATCAATCAGAAGCTATAGACAAAGAAAATGAATCCGAATAATGGAGATAATGAAGAATTCTCTTCAAATCCAACTCCAAATCTAGATGATGCTGATGAATTCTCTTCTCTCCCTCTCGAATTCGTTCCATTTCCTCCTCTCTCCAACCCAAATCCCATCCCGATTCCCACTCTACCTCCCTTAAACCCTAGCCCTGACCCTGACCCTGACCCTGACCCTAACCCTATCCCTATCCCCGACCCCCACTTCCTGTCCTTCTCCATCCCCAAGAAACGACGTCGCGGCCGTTCTCAACGTACTACCACCACGTCCTTTCGAATCCCACAGTTCCCTATCAAACCTATCTTCAACACGAACACATCCCATAACTCTAACCCTAATAATTATGTAACACTAACACAGCAGCAGCAGCAGCAATCATTCCCAGATATCTCCGAAGAGATTATTGTTATCAACAAAGAATCCACCAGCGAAGCATTAATTGCGCTTTCTTCTGGGTTTCCTGCTGATTCCTTAACTGAGGAAGAAATTGAAGCGGGCGTTGTTTCGGTGATCGGTGGAATTGAACAGGTAAATTACATTCTTATTAGAAACCATATTATTACAAAATGGCGCGAAAATGTTAACACTTGGATTACTAAGGAAATGTTTTTGAATTCTGTGCCTAAACATTGTCATGCCTTGTTGGATTCTGCTTATGAGTATTTAGTTTCGCGGGGGTTTATTAATTTTGGCGTTTCGCAATCGATTAAGGAGAGAATTCCTGGGGAGTTCAATAAGTGTAATGTGATAATAGTTGGTGCTGGCTTTGCTGGATTGGCTGCTGCAAGACAGTTGATGAGGTTTGGGTTTAAAGTTACTGTCTTGGAGGGGAGAAAACGCGCAGGTGGACGAGTTTATACTAAAAAGATGGAGAGTGGAGGTGGGAATAAGGTTTCTGCAGCTGCCGATTTAGGTGGGAGTGTTTTGACTGGGACTTTGGGAAATCCCTTGGGGATTTTGGCTAGGCAGTTAGGGTGTTCCTTGCATAAGGTGAGAGATAAGTGTCCACTTTATAGGTTTGATGGGAAACCGGTTGACTTGGATATGGATATGAAGGTTGAGACGGCTTTCAATCGGTTGTTGGATAAGGCTAGTAGGCTTAGACAGTTGATGGGGGATGTTTCAATGGATGTTTCATTAGGGGCTGCAGTGGAAAATTTTAGACAGGTTTATGGGGATGCGGTGAATGATGAGGAAATGAACTTGTTTAATTGGCACTGCGCAAATTTGGAATATGCCAATGCTGGTTTGCTGTCAAAGCTTTCATTGGCATTCTGGGATCAGGATGATCCCTATGATATGGGTGGGGATCATTGTTTTATGCCTGGTGGGAATGGGAGGTTGGTGCAGGCTTTAGCAGAGAATGTGCCGATTTTGTATGAGAAGATTGTGCACACTATTAGGTATGGAAGTGATGGTGTGCAGGTTATTTCTGGAGGTCAGGTTTTTGAGGGGGATGTAGTCTTGTGTACAGTTCCACTCGGAGTGTTGAAGAATGGTTCCATAAAATTTATTCCAGAGTTGCCGCAGAGGAAGCTTGATGGAATAAAGAGGTTGGGGTATGGACTCTTGAATAAGGTTGCAATGCTCTTTCCTTATGTGTTTTGGGAAACTGATCTTGACACATTTGGACATTTGACTGAGGATTCGAGCACACGAGGGGAGTTCTTTTTGTTTTATAGCTATGCAACTGTTTCTGGTGATCCTTTATTGATTGCTCTTGTAGCTGGAGAAGCTGCACATAAGTTTGAGAGTATGCCCCCTACAGATGCAGTGACACAAGTTCTTCAGATTCTCAAGGGTAATCTTTTTTTGATCACTTGATTATTTACAATATGGCATACTAAATGTATTACATTACATGCAAGACTCTGTATTAAGATCACATATTTTAGTGAACTCAAGTGAGTAGTTAGGTCATAGTGCAAATGACAGCAAACATTTTTACTTTGCATGTATCTTAAATAGATGTCGAATTCTCTTTTCAGGAGTTTTTCCTGTCTTCATCATTATGAACTCATGAATAGGCGAATGAAAATGTATATGGCATTGGTTACTTGCAGGTATTTATGAACCAAAAGGAATCACTGTCCCAGAGCCAATCCAAACTGTCTGTACAAGATGGGGTAGTGATCCTTTTACCCTTGGTTCTTACTCTAATGTTGCAGTTGGCGCTTCTGGAGATGACTATGATATATTAGCAGAAAGTGTTGGCGATGGAAGACTTTTCTTTGCAGGGGAGGCCACTACTAGGCGTTATCCTGCAACCATGCATGGGGCTTTTCTTAGCGGGTTAAGGGAAGCTGCAAATATTGCTCACTATGCTAGTGCTCGAACTTTGAGAATGAAAGTTAGTCGGAACCCTTCAAAGAATATCCATCACTGTGCTTCTCTTCTTACAGATTTGTTTAGGGAGCCTGATTTGGAATTTGGAAGTTTTTCTGTCATTTTTAGTCAAAAGAATGCTGATCCAAAGTCTTCAGCAATTTTGAGGGTGACATTTAGTGAGCCTAGGAAGAAAAGTCAGGCAGGATGTGGACCATTTCAACAACATTCCAATAAATTACTTTTTCAGCAGCTTCAGGCGCATTTTGATCAACAACACCAACTTCATGTATACACATTGTTATCAAAACAGCAGGCTTTCGAGCTGAGAGAGGTGAGAGGGGGTGATGAAATGAGATTGAATTATCTCTGTGAAACACTGGGAGTGAAATTGGTGGGGAGAAAGGGTTTGGGGCCTACAGCTGATTCTCTCATTGTTGCTATTAAAGCTGAGAGGGGCAGTCGCAAAGCCACCTCAAATTCTTTGGCTCTTAAAGTGGGCACTTTAAAGGGGACATCGAAGATAAAAGCTGGCAGCTTGAAGCAGAAAATGATCAGGCACGCATTAAATTTCCTAATATTTCTTTTTTCCTTTTATGTTTGAATGCTTCCTTCAGCAAATTGATTGACAGTTGTGCTTTTAATTTTGATTGCATCATTATAGGAGAGCAAAAGTAGTGAGCAACAACAGTAGGTTGGCATCTCTTTCCAATATAAATATGGTGAAATACCAAGTGCCAGCGGAAAGTCAGACACCAAATCAGGCACCTCCTGATGTTTTGAGTGCAGGTACATATATACATCTATCATTTTGGTTCATTTAAATTGGACATTGGTTGTTCCTTTTCTATACTGCCAGAATCTGTATTGCTATTTAAGGCTCTGTTTGCTTAAACCTTAGCCAGTTTATGAGAGGTAGCGTAACTAATGCTCATGATATTTTATTGCTTTAGTCCAATTGTTTTTCAAATTGAACTTGTGAAGATACTGGTATAAAGCTTTATTATATGCATCACTATGCATGTATAGGCTAAGAAATTAAAAAATAGCCGATGTTTTGAGAGAGCCCCTCTTTTTATGCTATTACTATGTCGGTATGCCTTGAATCCTTTTAAGAACCCGC
This sequence comes from Mallotus repandus, assembly GCA_949671775.1. Classification (NCBI taxonomy): domain Eukaryota; kingdom Viridiplantae; phylum Streptophyta; class Magnoliopsida; order Malpighiales; family Euphorbiaceae; genus Mallotus; species Mallotus repandus. Next base: position 17,504 of record CATIWM010145120.1, read on the forward strand.
TAACAGAAAACCAAAAAGGTGCTAGAGTGGCTGTCAGGATGGCTTTGGCAAGCTTACTCTGGTGGTAAATTTTGTGGCCAATACAATTTTGGATTTCTTTTATATTCTTCTCAATGAACAAGGACAGTCCTTCTGGTACAGATGTTGGGAGGTTTGGATTAGGAGAACTTAAAAGAGTCTCAATTTCGCTGATTTGCATGGCATTGGTTTTACTTCTCTTTCATTCTTTCTCTGTGAGGAGTTAAATATGCATTTCATGGACAATTTTTCTTGTTCTTCTCTTGAAAGTATCAAATCAATAGATAAGTGACATGCAATTTTTATTCATTCAATGCATTTTCTTGAATTGTTCAGCATTGCCTTAGTTGCACACTTTCTTCTGTCTATACTATTTTACGTTTTTTGCTATGAAATCTGATGCAATTGCTTGAATGTTGTAGGGCAAAATCAAATTGACGGATTAAAGACTGAGCAGATGGCACCTTTCTGAATGCAAGATTCAGTAATTGCTATTGATTCTAAGATTGGTTTTATTTGCTACTTTTTAGCAAAGGCTTGACGAGGGCTCTTTTGAATTGGTACATGACAATAGGTCCATGCTGCTGCTGTTTTTTTTCTCGCTTTTTGGGAATCCAATCGAAACAGTCTGCAATTATATCGTGAAGCCATTATCTTGATGAATTTTTTTAAGCTATTTACATTTGGATATGAGATTTCTCTGTCTAGGAAAGAACTAATATCTTTATGAATGTGTTGCTCATTTGTGTTGTAGAATTGGTTCCTATTCTGTCAACAAGGCCAGACAAGGACAACTGACGAGGTGAAATCTGATTCAGCTTTCCAATGTTGTTAAACCATGGGCAAGGTTGGAACTCTTGGATGCAAAGACAACTGCGGATAGCTTGAGCATTTCATTATTGGTGAAAGCTCACGGTCAGATTGACCTACCAAACAAGTTAATTATCATTGATGTTGGCAACTCTTTGGAGTTGGAATACTGCTGCATAGTCACACCTGTATTTCACTTTGTTATCAATGAAGATCCTATAGTGTGATACCTTCACTATGAAGTGAACAAAAAAAGGAGATTAAGGAGGGTGATTTGATTGTGATTGAAGTTTTGTAAATTCTTAACATTGCTGATCTTTCTCCAAATCAACAGGGCATTTGAATGCCATTCTCAGAAAATAAGTCAAATTGTAAATAGAACAAGTTCACAATCAAATGTGTATTACCGGTTAGGCATGTTTTTATCTTTAGCGTGAACCAAGGGAAAAAAGAAAAAAGAAAAGGAATTGAGAAAAAAAAGGACCTCGTATTGAAATATAGCAAACTAACTTCACGAGAAAAGAGCCAAAATGCTACTCTTGAAGCAAGGTAGCAAGTGCTAGATGCTGGTTGTTTTATTAACCAGAACTTCAAAATGGCATATCTGGGCTGCGCTGGCTAGACCGCTACCTACAACGAAGACCTTCGGATACAGAAAGCTCAAGACTGCCTGTCCTAACTGCTGAACTTAATCTGCGAAGTGGGAGTAGTTGCCTAAAAAACATAGGGCATATGCACAAAACCAACTTCAGAAATGCAGTCGGGCTTTATTCTTCAATGCACCATACATTACACTACCATTACAAAGAAAATCAATCATACATAGTTACACAAATGAACATGAGATGTTACAGCCCAGGAGCACCACCAAAGAGCTTTTGATTGAAAAGCTTTATTGTAATAAATCAAATACACGTCATCATCAAGGGACAAGTATAATAGAAACTACAGATTGTACAAGTAAATGTCTTCCCAGCATCTAAAATTTTGCTACAAGACTCGAGAATGAAAAGGCGAAAAGAATAAAAAAACAAAACAAAAACTCACTTTGGTGTTACAGTTTGACCACACTGTCAGTTTCATTAGTCTTTTCCAACCACTCCTCTAGTTTTGCTTCTCTATCAGCCTTGAACTCATCATAGTTTACTGATTGTGACAATACAGCATCAGATGGCAAGCTTGTTTCCACTTGTTCATCTTCTTGTAGCTCATCAGCAACATTACTTGACACAGGCAGTTCATCAGATTCCAAATCAGGCACGGATGAACTAGTACTAGTAGATGCAACCAGTTGCGATGGATTAGGATGAGAAAGGAGCTTCCCATCAGGGGTTGCAGTTGATTCTTTTAGATCAAGTTTTGGCCATTTTAAATTGCTGGCCCTTTCTTTTGCAGTCCTAAATACAGATGAAAAATAATTACTGTTACTTTTGGTTTCATGCTGAACTCCATTATGACCCCAAGTGGCTGGTCCCCATGAGCTAGTTCTTCCAATTTGAAAGCCTGAAGTTGAGTTACGGATTAGTCCTCTTCTTGGATGTTTTTCTGATATTTGCGCTAAAGAGGTCCTGATGTCTTTAATCATCTCATCAGCAATGGAGAAACCACAATCTTTCATTGACCTCACCATGGTAATTGAATCCTCTGTGTCTTCAGTGTGCAAAATGGTTTCATGTGACCTTTCTTTGATATTATTCCTAAGACTAATTACATTTGGAACAGCATTTTGAGCATGCTGCTGAACATAGAAAAGCCCTACTGAGGGTTCATTTGCCACGTACTTAATCATCTCTGACAAACTTTCACTTATCTCCACAAAGCCATCAACAGTGGAGAACTCATGCATGTTGTTGAAGGCAAATGACAGTTCATCACTGGTTTGTCAAAAGTCCAAATGCAATTGCAGTTCAACATAGAAATGAAATAAATAGTCAAACAAGAAGAAAAAAATCTACAAGTTTAATATTGGTTCTGCATTTTCATGCAATATCGCCAATAAATGGTGATAAAAATTAACTTAGCACATAAAAAACAAAGGCCTTCTAATTATGATTTTAAATACTACATAATTTTGCAATAAATTGCATTTCAACATATGTGTCACACCAAGCAATAGGGTCAATCCCACTCTAATTAATATTTAAACTAAACAACCTTTTTTTGGTACAATAAAAGATTTCTACATTCAAATATAAAAAAGTACAACTATTCTGTGAGGGATGGTTCGGTCACTATAAAAAAATAAATGAAGCATGACATCATAAGAGAATTAAACAGGTTAAGTGCCAGTGTTGCCACCATTCCATAAACTGTCCCATCAACAACTACCAATGAGAGAGTAACTATCTCTTCATGAATTGGTAACTTCCAAATTTTCATAACTGGCTTCCTATTACGAATAATGGCCTGCTTTAGGAGATCATCATCTTAAATAAAATTTGCTTGACTAAATTATGACATGCCTATAGCCTTTTTTAATGGACTTAACATAGTACATCTTTTCTCAGAATTGCAGCCTACGTCTATCCAGGATACCATAAAATCTTCAAACCATATCAAACAGAGCACTCTATAACGTTTCAAAAATAAAATGCTGAAAAATTCCAGACAAGCAACACTACTAATCAAACAGCATAGACTACAAAATGCTAGTGATTATGGCAGGGAGGCAATCGCCTTGTGTAAACTAGCGTTTCTAGAGGAATCATCACCTGTGATTTTGTTTAGTATGACTTAGCGACTATGACATTTAAATAGAGAACTAGAACACAACGGTTCCTAAACTAATACTTAAGGAGGAATTATAACTTAAGTATTCCCACGCTTATGAAAGGTAAGCCAGAAAGGCGTTGACAATTCCTATTCAGCTAGTGAATGAAAACACTCTGCCTTCACTTTAAATTCACAAGAATCAATCTTCATATTATGCTCACATCAAACTCTTCTATCCACCTCAAACATCCTAAGCATTACTCCAAGTCTATTAATTCCCAACTATTAGAAAGCTAACTAATTTGGTGTCAATTGGCACTTATATTCCACACCGCGCACACACGAGCATGCCTACACACACATACACACTCACATAGGCACTCCAAGACATATTACAAAACACACACACACACAAAACATCCACATATCACCTGGGCAGTTTCAGTCATATTACAACAAATTCAATTGACACAATATAGAAACACTAAGCAATTTCCTTAAGGAAATTCTTTCTCGGTCTCATATAAAATCTAATCAATAGAACAAATCTCGCTACAATGAGTGCGCTTATATTCCAATAATTATGAGAAAAATAAACCATCATTAGGTAGGTTTGCTTATTGGATAAAAGCAGCTAAAATTTTTTCACACAAACGATTCCCAGCTCCCTCATTACAACTAAAGCTAAACCAGCTGATCAAAGATTTGAATTCACACCCACATACTAAAATCAAGAAACAAAAAAACCCAGTTCTCAAAAATCTCAGTATTATTCAATAGAATCAAATTTTTATGCACAAAGAAAAGGTAAGAGATGAAAAAATCACTTACAGAAAGGCCTCCGGGTTCAACTAGGTTTGTTCAAGAGCTTCAAGCTTATCTAAAACCCACTTGAAAACATTATCTTCTACTTGTTTCGGGTACTTTACAGTCATCATGATGTTAGCATATCATCAACTAACAGCTTCATGCCTGATACAGACGAAGAATGATCAACAAAACCTGTTTACAAGTTTCCCTTGTTTTGTTTGATGGACAAGCTTTGCCCTCAGTAATCTATCGACCTAACCGTCGTACGGTAAAAAATAGAAAAGGGTATTACTCTGGCGACCTTTTGGATTTCGGGAGTTCTTCCATACGTGTCATAATTTAAATTTTTCTTATATTCTGTAAATTTTTTTTAATTTTTTAATTTTAACGAGAATATTTTAATTTGATAAACATTTGATAATTTCATCACAATATTTATTTGATTAAAATTAAATAAAAATGACATTTAATTTATTTTTTTAAATTGTTAAATTAATTATCTGTTGGTGTAAATTATATAAATGTTTTAAAACTGTTGACAATTTTATTTTAATTTATTCAATTTAATTAATTTTAATAAAAATAAAAAACTTAATTAAATCAAATAAAATTCAAAAATATAATAATTAAAACAAATTACTAAGTCTATAAATGATTGTTACTATAATAAATTTTAAAAATTAAATTTATTTTAATATAAAATTATTACTCTAAATAATTTAAATTTTAATTATTTATTCAAAATCAATTAAAACTATTTAACTTTAAAATGGAAGAATAAAAGTTTATCTTATTACAAATAAATTTAATCTTTTAATTATCACAGAAGAGCTTTTTATTTAATTTTGACCATATTATTTTTAATTAAATTTTTTTAAATTAAAAACAAATAAAATTGTCAAAAATAAAAAGGGTTAAATTTTTTTGCCAATGTACGGGTAAATATGATACTATATAGATGTCATGTCAACATATTTTATTTGATTTTAACTAAATATGGTTGGAATCTTAGAGAGAGACAGAGGGGTAAACAGGGCTAATTAAGGTTTAGATAAAAGTTTAAAGGAAAAACTCATTAGGTGGTTTTTGAATTTGTGTGGTTTGTTTTATTGATCTCCTATATATTTACTGTGTTTTAAAAAACCTTTAAACATTTACTTAATACAACATTAAATCCTTAAACATTTATTTGATATAATATCGAACCCTTAAATACTTATTTGATACAATATCAAACTCTTAAATATCAATTCTACTTTTTATCTTTCTGTCAAAAAAAGAGTTTGATACGCATCAAATAAATGTTTAAAGGTCTTTTAAAAAACAATAAATATATAGGAACTCAATAAAATAAATCACGAAAGTTCGAAGGCCACATAATAAATTTTTCCAAGTTTAAAACTTAAAAGGAAAATAGAAGGTGATCTAAGAAGAATAAATACGATAAAAAATAAGAATAGGAAAGAGAAGTTCAACATAAAAAATTAAGGAGTTCGGTTTCTCATGAACCTATGTTTCCACTTAGGGGGCGTTTGGTTCAAAGTCCGAAATCGGAATGGAAATGGGGGGAATGGGAGGGAATGCGAATACGAATGCAAATGAATATTTATAATTGTTGTTTGGTTTACTATGGAATCGGAATCAGAATCAAATTTAATTCCCTTTTAAGTTGTTTGTTAAAAGTAATGGAATCAGAATGCTTTTTATTTTTTTCATAATGTTTTATATATTTTTTAAAAAAATATTGAAATAATAAATAATTAATAAAAATTAATTCTTAAATTTTTTTTTCAACAAGTTTATAATTTTTAAAAATTTATAAGTGGATTTTTTTTAAACATTGTATAACTATTATTATAGTTATAATATATGTACTATATACACAATGCTTAAAACAAATTAACTAAAAATTAATGTTCATACCATATTATAAAATTATAATACATGCTAACATCAGTTTTTTTTAAATAATAATATAGTCATTTTAAATATAATTCAAATCATTTTAAAAAAAATCAAATATATATAAACACAATAGATAAACCAAGTAGATAAATAAGATCTCGTCAATTCCAAGAACATTGAATGAAATTCAATACTAAGTCTTATATAAAAATCATGTATGTAAATTATGTCAAAAAAATCAAATACATAAATAAGCTCTCATCAATGCCTAGAACATTGAACTCTCCAACAATTGAACATTTCTTGGGCAAGATTATTTTTAAAATTGGTCCAATTGTCAGATGTTTGAACCGTTATGATATATTCTACTTCATTGAGATCTTCGCTTTCATCTTTTTCATCCTCATATTCTTCATCTTCCTCTTCTTCATAAAATTGCTCTATCATAGTATCAGTTGGCATATATTTTCTTATCAAGTTATGCAATAGACAACATGTCATAATGATACGTCCTTAAGTTCTTACTGGATAGAAGGAACAACTTCTAAGAATCGACCATCGTCCTTTAAGTAATGCAAATAATCTCTCTATCACATTTCTAGCTTTGGAGTGTTTCATATTAAAATAATCCTCTGCAAATTGTGGTTGTCTATCACCTCTCCACTCATTGAGATGATAATGTTGCCCTCTATAAGGGGCAAGAAATCCCTCATTGTTAGTGTAGCCAGCATCAACCAAGTAATAACAACATTCATATATGAAAAAATTAAACAAATTATTATTTTTTTGTTATATGATGCAAGAACCTTCCTTAACTTTTAAATTTCATTTTACAAACTAATGGTACCTTGAGGAATTTTTAAGTCATTAGGTCTAGAAATGGCATCTCGAAGGACACGACCATTGTGTGCTGACCCCCTCCCAACTAGGTAAAACGTAAATAAAATGCATGCCAGGTGAGCAAATACCCAAAACATTCATTGCAATATCGCCTTTTCTTGTTCTCTATTTTGCTCTATCCTCATTTGGCACCAACACACTTACATAAGTACCATCTAGTGCTCCTAAACAATTCTACAAAAGAAAAATTTAAGAATGATAAGAATTTATCCATTTGATAAAATTTATAAATTAAATTAGTAAGATTTGTGTTATGTACCTTAAAATATTTCCATTTATTACTTGGACAACCATCCGTTACAGGCGTAAGCCTTTTAAGCAACTGATTGTGCAACTTAAGAATGACCTTCAACCAGAGGTTGAAATATCTACTAACAGTCTCTCCACTTCTAATAAAATAAGTGCCAATACTTGTAATACATACAAAAATATTGCAACTATTTCCCTAATAGACATATTTCTAGATCTTTTTAAACCTCCAATATCGCTAACCATCTCACAAAGCACATCGAATGTATGTCTATACATGCGAAGCTCATTCTTAACTTAACATCACTCTCTTTTATAAGCATTTCTAAATTAGCTATTCTCAATCTTTTCTTGTTCCTTTTCTTGTCTTTCAATTGTCGCCCATTAAAAATGGTTAAACTCATCAAATACCATTTTACATACATAATAAAAACTATAATACTAACAATTCTAACAAATTGAGCTTTCTGCAAAATTTTCTTTCTTCTCGTTAAGAGGCCAAAATCATTCATTTTCCTACATTAATGCAAAATATCTATTAAAACACATACATGAGTAATAGAAAATTGAAAAAAAAAGTGATAAACAAATTAATTTTCTGTTTTTCTATTTTTTATTTTAAAAAATATGATTTTGGTAAAGATATTGCACAACCTGGTATCAAGAATTTCTTCATCAAGAATTTAAAAAGGTGAACCATTGTTAAAGTA
>CATIWM010145124.1:0-30812 GCA_949671775.1 Mallotus repandus
CCTAAATCTAAAAATAAAAAAATCACAAAACTATAACAAAATCTAAATCATCAACATATTATAAATTTACCAATAATCAACATATTAAATACTTTTACCAATAATCAACATATTAAATAAAATAAAAATTCAGCAAATAAAATTTTTTTTACCTAACTAATCACCCACTTTTTTTACTAACTGCTACAAATTTTTCAAAACCTAAATCAAAAAATAAACAAATCACAAAATTATAACAAAATCTAAAGAATCAACGTCTTATTAGCAACAATTTTACACAACTTACCTTTTTAGCTAACAACGTCACTACCTCCTCAAAATCACCTTCTACAAAAAAAATATATATAAAAGTATTCACTAACCATATTTTCACTAACATATTTATTTAAAAATATAAATTTTTTAGATACATGTTATAAAACTATAAATATTAAGGTTATTTAATATATAACAACACTTATATAAATAACACATGATATAAATTATTCTTACTAACTAATTATTTAAACAATAAAATCAAAAATAAGAAATCAACAAAAATATTTTAACAACAAATATAAATTACAAAATAGCCATAACTATTTTAACAACAGGTATATCTATCCAAATATAGCAATTTTTTCAACAAATAAACAAAATATGTAATATTCTTTTTATCACAACAATACCTTTTTAGCTTTAAATTTTTACCCCAACATCACCTAAAAAAACAAAACCACAAAATATATATGACAATAAAAAATATATAAGGCAATAAAAAAATTTTGTTACCTAATGAATTAAGATTTTAAGCCTAACTAATTCCATTATTTTGTTTAACAAACTATCTAATCATTTTTATACCTACCAAATTAAAAAATTTTACATTTCAACAAGAATTTATAATTTTTGTGGATAAATAAAAAAATTCAACTAAATCATAAATAAAGTTTAACAAATTGTCAACAACAATACATTACCTTTGTTTTTTTTTGTTCCCGTCACTAATTTTTTGTTAAACTTTAACAAAAACAAGCAGAAGAATAAGAAGAGAAGATTTTGTTTTGAAAGCAATAGGTGAGAGGGAGAGAGACTAAGAGTTGAGAGTAAAGTCCACCGAATTGTGGCTTAAATAAGCAAAAAAAATTCAAAAAAAACTACCCATTTGTCATAACCCCAGCCACTCTGCTGCATGGGGCAGGACCTGTCTTCACCGCTGCATGGCCATCTCTGCAGGATGGGACCTGTCTTCATTTTGCCTGTTATATAGGCGAAATGATCAATTCATTTCGCTTGTTATACAGGCGAAATGCATTGGTCATTTCGCCTATATAACAGGTGAAATGCACAGCCCATTTTCCCATTGGCTGCACCCCACGTCCTGTCTTCTTTTGTCCCCCAATCATTGTGCTAAGTCTTGTACCTTTTACCAATTATTTTTATTTTCTGTGCCAAATTTTGTTAAATTATTTTTATTTTTTTTGCCAAATTTTGTTAAAAAGTCAATAGTTCTCCCCATTTCGCTTATGTAATTGGCAAAATGCACATGATTTTTGTTTTTTTTCATTTCGCCAGTAACACTGGCGAAATGAGTTAATTTTTTTTTTCATTTCACCTGTAACATTGGCGAAATGAGTGAGCTTAAATTTTTCCACACATAAATTCACCTCTTTAACCAATGAAATGAGTTTTTCTAAAAAAAAAAAGTACCACAAACTCGGAAAAATTTTCAAAAGTACCATAATGTGGAAATTTTGACAATTTTTACCACAAATAGGTAAATTACCCCTGCTTAACCCTTGTTATATTCCTATAGGATAATTACTATTACCCCTTTGAAGTTAGACCCTAATTATTACTCGGTCCCCCTTGTTTTAAAAATTACTTGGCACCTCCTCCAATTTGTCTGCCATCACCAAAAAGGCTCTTATGTTACTTTTTCTCCTATTTTACTGTTAATTTGTAGGTCATGTGTGATTCTTGAATTAGAAATCACCAAATACCCTTAAATTACATGATATAAGAGAATAATGGAGTAGAGGATGAAAAAGACGCCTTCTTCTTTAGCTAAAAGTTCCTATCTAAAAAAATTTTTGGAGTTTTACAAGATTAAAGTGTGTACTGCCATAAAGCTTAAGGTAATGATGTTTATTTATTATTATTTTTGGTAAAAATATAAAGAGGAGCATTAGTAATTATCAAAAAAGCATTAATATTGGGGTTTATAACTAATGTTGATTTTAAGAAAAGGGCAGTACTTTGTATTTGGTTGATTTTTATAAAGCTTTCTTCATTGTTGATGACTATTGTATTTTGTAAGTGTCATGTAGATTATGAGTAACAAAATATTCGGATTAATGTTGTAGGGTGGTCATTATGTCTGAATCAAGTGCAAGTGGTGGAAGTGGATGGGAAGGAAGATACTTGAATGTGAATTGTGGATACAGGAAAAAAGCTAGAATCAAGATATGTGATAATGCAAGGTATAATAACAAGTTGTATAATACAAGGCATTCCATAAATATCCCACCACTTACAACTATAAAATTTATCTCTTAATTTAACAGTAAACCTTAATTTCCCCTCCTTCACCTTAAATTCATTATTCCTACTAGGTACAATAGTACAAGTTCTACCATCTTTAATGACCATATTCAATGTTTTTTAGCTTCTAAAGTCAACATACCCCCTCATGTACAACCCTTAGCATACCTCTTATGCAACCTTACCATGCATTTTGTTCTAAAACTATCAAATGATTGAATAATTAAAAGCATACAAATTTTTAACAACCAAGCATGAAAGGTCTAAATCATATTAGTTGAAATGTGTTCACTCTTTTCATCAGCTGAAAATGTATGTCTTGTCCAATGCTGATGGAATTTCAAGCAAGTATTCAAAAGCCTTACCATCTTCATTGTTTTTAATTTATTTTATAACTTGCCAAAATTCATATCCATGTGTGCTCCTAGCAACAACCTAGAATTATTTTCTGACAAATAATATTGTAGACTTTTTAATAAAGTTTGAGAGAATATGTCTGCAATAATATCGATGAAACGTAGTTGGAAACTTTAATTTAATAGCATCGATAAGCCCCTGAAAAATGCATTACAAAACAGCTATGTAAATTTAGCTTTAAATGATGACTGAAGTTAAAAATTTGAGCTTTAAAAGATGACTAAAGTTAAAAAGCTTAATAAAAAAAGTAGTACATAATACTAACCTTTTGTCGATCAGACATAAAGGTATAATGTCTATTTTCATATTCTCCTCCAATGCAACCTTTCAAACAATTAAGGAAAAATAGCCATTTTTCATTACTTCAAAATAGAGAAAGATTGTTTTGAATTTAGGTGTTTCATCTAAATTTTTTCTTTCATAATGCTCAAATTTAACCACAATACTAGGATTCACTTGTCTCAGATTTTCCATGTACATTTTCAGATATTTAAAAGACTCACTATAGGAACCTTCGGTGGACTCCTTAACTTGCAACCTTGCTCAATACAATTGCCATCTTGGATGATCAATACCCCACTTTTCTTTTAATTTTTATTGCATTAGTTCATAACTCATATTGTTGTTAGCCATTAGTGATTCCTTTAGCTGCCTTGATATCCATTTAGTGTTAGCATTTAGGTTTATATTATTAGGAGGTCTGAAACAACTATACTCCTTACCAATTGTCTTTACCATAAATGTGCATTGGTTAGTTAAAATAGATACATGTAATCTTCATTTGCATCCTTTACCCTTACATAAAACAGTCACTTTATTGCTCTAATTTTTTATCCAACTTAACACATATCCTCCTTTCACATCATAATCTCATAAGACTTCCCTATAGGCAGTCACATTATCAAAGACATGACCTTTTTAAAGAACTATCTCACCAACATGTGTAAGAGTGTAAGGGATAGCTCCCATCCTTCTAAACAAATCATAATTTCCCCTACCCTTTTCTTTTTTTGACTGTCCTTGAAGTCTGTTCTTCCTTAGAATCGGTTGTTGTACCTTATTTATCTAACCCAACATTACTAAGTTCACTAACATCATCTTCTACGATATCAAATTCACCACACTCAACCCCATCTACATCATCTGACTCACTACTGCTTTCTATTGCATCTTTTTCATTTATATATTCAGGGTCATCATTGTCAGAAAGCTAAAAGTCATCATCGCTGAATTCATAACATTCACCCTTTCCAAATGTAGGTGTTGTATCTCTCACTCTCACTTTCTTACCCTTCATGTATTGTTTCTATTTACCCTTAGGTGCTATATCTCTACTAACGACTTTACCCTTACCCTTTCTTTGACTGTTCCTGCTCCCATTACCATCTCCTTCAGCTATTTCTTTTAAAACCTCACTACTTATAACCTCTGCATTCTCAGCATTATTCAAGTCTACTATTTCAACATCAACACCTTATTCTACATTCATTTCTATTATTTCTTCTTCCTCTTCTACATTAACTACATTGGGAGGCTTTGGTTTCTTAGCTCCTTCACCTACTCGAACCCTTTCATTGAACATATCAGTGTTCTTAAATTGTAAGAATGAAAGCATCTCACCATCATCAAAGTCTACTTCTGGTTCTTTTCCCTTTTTACTAACATTCCCCTCAAACACATTACTTTCTTCATTATTAGCATATGTCTATTTAGGTTTCATAACAAACACTGCCTCCCACCTTTCATACACATATATCAGAATATTTTACTTTTTCTATATTTAAGAAACATCAACATTACATCATTGTCTCCTCTTAAGTGCATGCCATTAACAACAATGCCATCTAAATTATTAGATAAAATGTTAAATCTGAAATGACAGTCTTGAAGAAAGGTGAAGTACGAATACTTATCGGCGTAAACATTCTTGATTGGCTTTTGGACTCCATCGAACTCAACAACCAAGTCATAAATCTCAGCAAATTCCAACTGTTAAATAAAATAATTGAATATAAAATTAGTACTAAAATTAAAAAGTTCAATAAAAAGTTGAATAAAATTTCCTTAACTTTTGCTCAAATCCACCTTAAAACGCCACCATAAAACCCCCTTTTCACTTACGATACTGAATAAACAGTTTGTAAATCTATTTTTTATTAGTCTCAGATTTTTATATTTTTATATAAAATAATCAACTTCAAGACAATCCCAAGATGAATAGTCAACTTCAAGCTAAAGACAAGATGAATAACATACCTTTTTTCCATTGTAGAACCCACTTTTTCTATCAAGGAGCACATGCAAAATTGCACTCCCTACCTACCAACATTGAAGAAGAAGAGACAAAAAGAAGAGGGATAACTTTTTTTTTCATTTCTTTCCTTTTTTTTTTTAAAATTTAAGTAAACATGTACAAAAGAGTCATTTTACTCACTAGTAACGGTAAAATGGGGGAAAAAAGAAACATAAGGGCCTTTTTTGTAACGGAAGATAAATTAGAAAGGCACCAAGTAATTTTTGAAATAGGGGGGACTAAGTAGTAATCATGGTCTAACTTCAGGGGGTAATAGTAATTATCCTTATTCCTATCAAGCTCACAAAAATGGAGCCTAACAAGATACATAAAACCAGTTTCAATAGGAAAATACTAGTTTAAATTATAATTTAAGTTGATTGGAAGATCATTACCCATGTAATGCGTAATTTGATGTGCTGAATCAAGTGCAATATATGGTGGTACAACTTATGTATATTTGATGGAATGTTCAAAATCAAATGACAGTTGCCCAAAAGCAGCTTCATAGATGTACGGATCATCTTTTGTCCAAGTTCAAAACATCCTAGAATCTTGTATGTGAGAAACATCATAGCCTCCTACATTTATTTTGTAAACTTTCTCAAGTGCATATGCATTATCCAACCTGATAACTGTTTTAGGATACCCAATAAAAGGAAAAAGATTAATGGCCTCACCCTTTATATAGAGATGTAGGGGCATTAACACAACTTCAACATCATTCACAAAAGTAAATGCATTAGAACCATTTGCAGAAGGGCTACACATCAAAGAAAGAGAATGGTTTTGTACTTGAATTATGAATTCTTTAAAGAAAGTGTACATATTATTGTAATCAGCAGCAAGAGTAGCACTGAAGTTGTTAAGGACAGTGTGGCCATCACCATCAGTGATCGAGAGAGAAGCTTTGGATGTATTGAGAGCTGAGTATGATGATGATTGGAAGAAGTAAAGATGAACAAATTTTGGGCCTAGGGTTACATTGAAGGTGTAGGTGAATTTGGAGAAGAACAACCTAGCTATTTTGTAAGGAACTTCAAGGATGCCAATAGCTTCATCGAAGGAAGAGGATGTGGATATAGTAGAGTTTCTTTTAGAGTTAAAAGTTGCAAAGCTTGATCTGACATCACCACTCCAATTCCGGCCATTAAAATACAAAGTTTGTAGCTCAAGGGAACCACAATCAAGAGCAATATTCTCTGAGGGCACATAAGAAGGATAATCAACGATTTTAGAAATGGTTGCCTTCATCTGATGGAAGAGTAAACAGAGATGAAAAAGGATGAACAAGTGTGTTAATGTTAAATTACACAGATTTAGGACCTTAAATTGCATGCATTCATACATTTTTAATGTTATTTAGTGTAGTAAAGCATTTAGAATTAGATACTTTTAAGTTTTCTTTGTTTTTGATAAGGAAAAGGAGTTAAGAGGTGATTTTGTGGAAAAAAGAAGAAAAAGAAGGAAGAAAGAAGCAGAGTAGTAGCAGAGCAACCTACTACCACAATCATAGATGGATATGCGATTGCAGGAATGCTAGTTTACAACCTTAAGTGATATCGAGCCTTTTGCGATTGTGGATTCCTGTTAGCCTATGCTTCTATTATGAGTGCGACTTATGTGCGATCACAACCATTTCACGAGAGGCCCTTCTACTGTGAGCGTGACTTGTGCGTGATAGTGGGCAGCACGTTTCTAGCACAAAATGTTGAGGTGTACTTTTTTTAAAGAGAAAATATAAGGAAGGTGCAAGGACATTTTCTATAAGAGGCTATAAATGACAAAGGACATAAATTACTTGGGGAGGACACATTCTACAAACTCTCTCACACATAAGAACCATCCAATACAAGCAATGTGAAGAAAGAAAGAGGAGAAAAAGGAGCTAAGGAGAGGACCCATTTGAAGATTTTAGCTCCTTGGATAACATTTCTCACTCTCTTTCTAATTCTAGTCTCTTGTTTGTGTTTTGAATATTGAATGATGAATTTTATAGCCATAAGTGGCTAAGTTCTTGAACATTATTGGGATTTTGACACCTATTTTTATTTAATGTTAATTTGATAGTTATTATTGCTTCTTAAATGCATATTGTGCTTGTTGATTTTGTAGAATGTTATATTGTGGCCAGATATAACTCTAGTTTATATCTATGCAATGAGAGGTGGTAGATCTAATAGACCCACAAACGCATGTTAGATTGATTAAATGTCTTGAGAAAGCTTAATCTTATCTAATTCTTTAATGGGTTTTGCCTAATGCCTTGTACATTTGATGTTGTTTTATATTCATGGTGATGATGAGAATTAAGATATGTTTATAAATCTCAATTGATTAATGCTTGTAGAGTTGAGTAGCTACTTGAGAAAGAGTACTCAATGATTTTTGAGAAACTTGAGATATGCATTAAGAAGTTGATTAATTTTATCAAGTTAACTTAATCAAAATGTGGTGCTTAATCTCCCAACAACATGCCTTTACCATTAATTTATTTCTTTAGTTAATTTCAATAGTAATTCATTGATTTATATTCCTTTTTTTTATTTGTTATTTTAGTAATTTGCTTTACCTAAAACACAATTGCTTGCTCTAAACAAATACGATTAAGACTAATAGGTGCTTGGTACCAATCCTTATGGGAAATGACACTTTACTCTCTACTTTATTACTTGTCAACCTATGCACTTGCATTTATTAACAAGTTTTTGCCAACTAACATCATAATTAGTCAAGAATGTTTTAGAGTAGAGAATTTTATAATGTTATACTCTGTTTTGACTTGCATTATTCTATTTTAGGTACTCTTGTGGTTATGTATGCACAACACCAGACATGTAGGAAAAGAACCACTGCTCTTTGTTCCAGATTTGTCTAAGTTCGAGAAGGAGAACCATAGGAGATCGAGAAGTGCACCTAAAGCATAATTGTACAAGAAGGAGGTCAACAAGCCACAGCTGAGCAAACTCTTCTTGAGTTTGCTATGCCCAATTTGGATGGAGCTCAACAAAGTATCACTAGACCTAATGTACAAGCCAATAACTTCAAAATCAAGCCTACTCTTTTACAAATATTTCAATCTACCATCCAATTTCATGGTTTATATTCAGAGGATCCAACCATGCATATAGCAAATTTCTTGGAGATTTGTGATACCTTCAAATACAATGGAGTCTTTGATGACGCCATTCGCGAGCCAAGGCTTGGCTTTATTCTCAACCACCAGCATCTATCACTACATGGGATGTTCTTGCAAAAGGATTTTTGGTTAAGAACTTTTTACTTGTAAAGACGACAAAGATCATCAATGACATTACTACTTTTCAGCAATCATAGACTGAATCTTTGTATGATACATGGGAAAGATTCTAAGAGCTACAACAAAGTTGTCCACACCATAGTCTTCCCAAAGACATTCTTATTCAAACTTTCTATAATGGTGTGATGAGGTCTACAAGAGACACCATTGATGCCATTGTAAGAGGATCACTTATGAGGAAGACTATTGATGGTGCTTTTGAACTATTAGAAGAAATGGCCAACAACAATTGCTTGTAGCCATCGTAACAACAATTGGCTCCTAAACAAGGAGTGAAACTTGGAGTTAATGATGTTACATCTATTCAAGCACAACTTGCTGCATTAAACAAGAAAATTGATAATTTTGCTTTAAGAGGTAATGCCATTCCATCTTCTTGTTCAGCTATATTTTATGAGCATTGCCATATGCTTGATCATTCAACACTTGAGTGTGGTTATGGAAGTGGAAACATGTATGGGGATGGAACATTGGAGAATTGTAGTCATATTGGGAATCAATTCCAACCAAGGCAACCAAATAATAACCCATATTTAAACACTTACAATCAAGGTTGGAGCAACAACCAAAACTCACAAGGATTTTCAAATCAGTTTTCTAAACTAGCACCACCCCTTGGATTTCAAGCCAAGTCAATTGATGGTAGGTTTATAGCTATGGAAATAAAGTTTAACAAGTTTTTGGATGTTTTCATATCACAATTGACTAACCACAGTGAGAAATATTACCAAATCCTTAAGAATCATTTTTCATTAATTCATAACATAGAGGTTTAACTTGGTCAACTAGCAAATGTGTTTGCCATGAGAGCTCAAGGCCATCTCCCAAGTAACACGGAAGTCTACCCAAAAGAGAAAGTCAAGGCCATTACCTTGAAAATTGGTAGAGAGCTCTAAGATCCTCAACACACACCATTAAAGGTTGATGATGATAAAGAGAATCAAAAGGTGAAAATTGAAGATGTGTAAGCCAAAACTTAAGAAAAGAAACTCAAAGAACAAAAAAGAACTCAAGTGGAATAGCCACCTATAATTGACATATCAAAGTATGCTCTAAGGTTACCTTTTTCTTTGAGGCAAAGGAAGATGAATGATGATGAGAAATGATTTGCTAAATTTTTGGAAACTTTTAAAAAGTGAAAGTTAAAGCTACCTATCTCAGAAGCATTGAATGAAATGCAAAAATATGCAAAGTTCCTCAAGGATATTATTACCAACAAGCAAAAATGGAATGACAACGAGATGATGCCTTTAATGAAGACTTGTAGCTCCATCATTTGAAAAAAAATTCCAGTCAAGCTCAAGGATCTAAGGAGTTTTACAATTCCTTTCACTTTTGATTCTAAAGAATCTCGTAAATGCTTGTGTGACTTAGAAGCTAGCATTAATCTTATGCCTCTTTCTCTTTTCAGGATTTAAATCTCAGAGATGTGATCAACACCAATATGACTCTACAACTTACTGATCACTCAATTAAGAAGCCATATGGAGTGGTTGAAGATGTGCTTGTTAGAGTTAATAAATTTTTTTTTCTGGTAAACTTTATGATCCTAGACTTTGAGCAAAACAAGTATTCCCCCTAATTTTAGGGAGACCTTTTCTTAACACAGGAAGGGCTTTGATTTTTGTGCAAGGGGGAAAGATCATGCTGAGAGTTAGTGAGGAGCAAGTAGAGTTCACCATGTCCAAGTTAATGCAGTAGCCCTTATATGAAGAGGAATCATGTGTAAGAGTTAAGGTGATTGATAATTGTGTAAGAGAAATACAAGAAAAGATGTAATTAATAAGGCATATTGAAGAGAAGCAGCTTGAAGAAGAGGAAGGGGATCACAATTTTCTACTGGTACTTTTGATTCAAAGTGATTCACTAACACCTCCATCTATAGAAAAACCACCCCAACTAGAGCTTAAGCCTCTAGCTAGCCACTTGAGGTAAACTTTCCTTGAAGAAAGAAACACACTCCCCATTATCATCTCTAAAAAACTTACTAAGGCACAAGAAGATAAGGTTTGTAAAGTGGTTAGAAAGAGGTGGACGGCAATGGAATGGAAAATCTCAGACATCAAGGGAATTAGTCCCTCTTTTGTCATGCACTGCATAGGAATGGAGGATGGGTACAAAGCTACAACAGAGAGGTAAAGGTGGTTCAACCCAAATATTTAAGAAGTAGTCATAAAGGAGATAGTTAAGTTACTCGATGCTGGGGTAATTTACCCTATCTCCGATAGTGAATGGGTAAGCCTAATTCAATGCATTCCAAAGAAAGGATGGATGATAGTTGACTATCAAAAACTCAATAATGCCACATGAAAGGATCATTTTTCTCTCCCTTTTGTAGATCAAATGCTTAAAAGGATCACTGAACATGTATACTACTGCATTTTAGATGGGTTCTCTAGCTACAATCAAATCTGCATCGCTCCTAAAGATCAAGAGAAGATAACCTTTACCTATCCCTATAGTACTTTTGGTGTAGAAGAATGCCATTTAGATTGTTCAATGCCCCTACCACCTTCCAAAGGTGCATGACAACTATCTTTTTTGATTTGATAGAGAGCATAATGAAGGTATTCATGGATGATTTCTCTATTTTTGGAGATTCATTTTAGTTATGTCTATCAAATCTTCATAAATTGTTAAAGAGATATGAGGACACTAACCTAGTCTAGAATTGGGAGAAATGCCACTTTATGGTAGATAAGGGTATTGTCTTGGGCCACAAAATCTCTCATGTGGGCATAGAGGTAGATAGATCTAAGATTGAAGTTATTGAAAAGATACCTCCACCAACTTTAGTCAAAGGAGTTCAAGGCTTGTTGGGCTATGTTGGGTTCTATAGTCAATTCATAAAGGATTTCTCTCAAATTGTTAAGTTTTTGACTCTTTTATTAATTATGGATGTGCCTTTTCACATTGATGAATCGTGTTTGATTGCTTTCAATAGGTTGAAGAAGGCTTTAACTTTAGCACCGATAATCTCTCCACCTGATTGGTCACTCCCTTTCGAGTTGATGTGTGATGCCAGTGATGTTGCAATGGGAGCTGTGCTTGGACAAAAAAAGATAACAAACACCATGTTATCTACTATGCTGGTTGAATCCTTTCAGACATATAACTAAATTATACAACCACTGATAAAGAGTTGTTAGTTGTGGTCTTTGCAATTGAAAAGTTTTGATCTTATATCTTAGGATCAAAAGTTATTGTTTACACTGATCATGCAACATTAAGGTATTTATTTCCTAAAAAAGATGTTAACCTAAGACTTATACGTTGGGTTTTGTTGCTATAGGACTTTCATCTCCAAATAAAAGACAAGAAAGGAAGTAAGAATGCGGTAGTTAACCACTTGCCACGATTAGAGCAACATGACAAGTTACCACCTTATGAAGTAGAATTCAATTATTAATTTCCAAATGAATTCCATTTTGTTGTTCAATATGTAGAGCCTCTATAGTAGTAGACATCGCAAACTACCTAGCTTTTGAAGTGCTACCACAAGAGCTGACATATTCACAAAAAAAGAAATTCCTTTCTAAAGTTAAGCACTACTAGTGGGATGATCCCATTCTCTATAAAGTGTGTGATGATGGTCAAATGAGGAGAAGTGTGCCTAGTACGGAAGTCACTTCTATTCTAACACATTACCGCAGCTCTCCATATAGTGGCCATTTTGGAGCATCTAGAACAACATCAAGAGTGCTTGAAAGTGGATTCTATTGGCCTACGCTATTCCAAGATGCAAACGAATTTGTTCAAATATGTGATAATTGTTAAAGAATGGGGAATATCATAAGGTATCATGAAATGCCACTCTCTAACATCCATGAAGTAGAGCTTTTCAATGTTTGGGGAGTGGATTTCATGGGACCCCTCCCCTCTTCTTATGGTAATCACTACATCCTCATTAGGGTGGACTATGTTTCAAAAAGGGTAGAAGCCATTACAACACCAACCAATGACACAAGGGTAGTGATAAAATTAATTAAGAAAATCTTTATGAGGCTTGGTGTCCTAAGAGCATTAATTAGTGATAGAGGTTCACACTTTTGTAACAAACAATTGGAAATACTTTTGAAAAGATCTGGAGTCCATCACAAAATCATAACACCCTATCATCCTCAAGCCAATGGACAAGTAGAGATTACTAATAGATCTTAGAAACAAATCTGGGAGAAAAAAGTAGGAAGTTGAAGGAAAGATTGGTCAGTAAAACTTGATGATGCATTGTAGGCTTATCGGATGACATTTAAAACACCAATAGGCATGTCTCCATATCAGTTAGTGTATGAAAAAGCCTGTCAGCTTCTTGTGGAACTCGAGCATAAAGCATACTAAGCACCTAAAGCTCTCAACTTTGATTTGGATGCAGCAAGGAAACAAAGATTACTGCAACTTTGGAGGATCCAAACATGCATATAGCAAATTTCTTGGAGATTTATAATACCTTCAAATACAATGGAGTCTCCGATGACGCCATTCGCTTGAGACTTTTTCCATTTACACTCAAAGATCAAGCCAAGGCTTGGCTTAATTCTCAGCCACTAGCATCTATCACTACATGGGATCTTCTTGCAAAAGGAACTTTTTGCTAAGTACTTTCCACCTATAAAGATGGCAAAGATCATCAAAGAAATTACTACTTTTCAACAATTTAAGACTGAATCATTGTGTGATGTGTGGGAAAGATTCAAAGAGCTACAACGAAGTGTCCACACCATGGTCTTCCCAATGAGTTCTTATTCAAACTTTCTATAATGGTATGATAAGGTCTATAAGAGACACTATTGATGCCAATGTAGGAGGATCACTTATGAGGAAGATTATTGATGGAGCTTATAAACTATTGGAAGAAATGGCCAACAATAATTGCTTGTGGCCATCGAAATGACAATTGGCTCCTAGACAAGGAGGGAAATTTGGAGTTGATGATGTTACATCTATTCAAGCACAACTTGCAACATTAGACAAGAAAATTGATAATTTTGCTTCAAGAGGTAATGCCATTCCACCTTCTTCTTCAACTATGTTTTATGTGCATTGCCATATGCTTGATCATTCAACATTTGAGTGTAGTTATGGAAGTGATAACATGTATGTGGATAGAACATTGAGAATTGCAGCTCTGTTGGGAATCAATTCCAACCAAGGCAGCCAAACAACAATCCATATTCAAAAACTTACAACCAAGGTTGGAGGAACCACCCTAACTTCTGATGGAGCAACAACCAAAATTCACAAGGATTTTCAAATCAATTATCTACACTAGCACCACCCTCTGGATATCAAGCCAAGTCGATTGATGATATGTTTACAACTTTGGAAACAAATTTTGACAAGTTTTTAGAAGCCGTCAGATTACAATTGACTAACCATAGTGAGAAATATAACCCAACCTTAAGAATCATTCT
Source organism: Mallotus repandus (assembly GCA_949671775.1). Lineage (NCBI taxonomy): Eukaryota > Viridiplantae > Streptophyta > Magnoliopsida > Malpighiales > Euphorbiaceae > Mallotus > Mallotus repandus. The sequence goes on from CATIWM010145124.1 coordinate 13,964, forward strand.
TCATCAATTCACATTATAGAGGTTTAACTTGGTCAGCAAGCAAATATGGTTGCCATAAGAGCTCAAGGCCATCTCCCAAGCACCGCGAAAGTCAACCCGAAAGAGCTAGTCAAGGCCATCACCTTAAGAAGTGGTAGAGAGCTCCAAGATCCTCAACACACACCATTGAAGGTCGATGATGATAAAGAGAACCAAGAGGTGAAAATTGAATATGTTCAAGCCAAAACTTAAGAAAGGAAACTTGAAAAACCAAAAATAACTCAAGTGGAGCAGCCACCTATCATTAACACATCAAAGTGTGCTCCAAGGTTACCTTTTCCTTTAAGGCAAAGAAAGATGAATGATGATGAGAAATGGCTTGCTAAATTTCTAGAAAATTTTAAGAAGTTAGACACTTAAAGATACCTCTCTCGGAAGCATTGAATGAAATGCCAAAATATGCAAAGTTCCTTAAGGATATTATCACCAGCAAGCAAAAATGGAATGACAATGAGACAGTACCTCTAATGGAGACTTGTAGCTCCTTCATTTCAAAAAAAATTCCAATCAAGCTCAAGAATTCACAAAGTTTTATAATTCCTTGAACTCTTGATTCTAAAGAATTTCCTGAATGCTTATGTGACTTAGGAACTAGCATTAATCTTATACCTTTTCTCTTTTCAGGGAATTAAATCTTGAAGATGTGCTTGTCAGAGTTGATAAATTTGTATTTTCGGTAGACTTTGTGATCTTAGACTTTACGCAAGACAAGCATTGCTCCTTGATTTTAGGGAGACCTTTTCTCAACACTGGAAGGGCTTTAATTGATGTGCATGAGGGAAAGATCACACATGGTGAGGAGCAACTAGAGTTCACTATGTCCAAGTTAATGTTATAGCCCTTATGTGAAGAGGAATCGTGTATGAGAGTTGAGGTGGTTGATGATTGTGCAAGAGAAATACAAGAAAAGATGGAGTTAACAAAGCATATTGAAGATGAGCATCTTAAAAAAGAGGAAGGAGATCATAATTTTCAACCTGAACTCTTGATTCGAAGTGATTCACCAATACCTCTATCTATAGAAAAACTACCCTAACTAGAGCTCAAGCCTCTACCTTGCCACTTGAGGTACACTTTCCTTGGAGAAAGAAACACACTCCCTATTATCATCTCTAACAAACTTACCAAGGCATAAAAAGATCAGGTGTGTGAAGTGGTTAGAAAGAGATGGAAGGCAATGGGAAATCTCATACATCAAGGAAATTAGTCCCTCTTTTTTCATAAATCGCATAGGAATAGAGGCTGGGTACAAAGCTACAATAAAGAGGCAAAGGAGGCTCAACCCAAATATGAAAGAAGTAGTAAGAAAAGAGATAGTTAAGTTACTCGATGCTGGGATAATTTACCCTATCTTTGATAGCAAACCCAATTCAATGCGTTCCAAAGAAAGGAGGGATGATAGTTGTAGAAAATGAGGAAGGTGAGATAATTTCTAAGAGGGTAGTGAGTCATTGGAGGGTATGCGTTAACTATCAAAAACTCAACAACGCCACACGAAAGGATCATTTTCCTCTCCCTTTTATAGATTAAATGCTCGAAAGGATTTCTAGACACGAATACTACTACTTCTTAAATGGGCACTTCGACTATAATTAAATCTGCATCGCTTTTAAAGATCAAGAGAAGACAACCTTTACCTATCCTTATGGCACCTTTGTGTATAGAAGAATGCCATTTAGACTATGCAATGCCCGTACCAACTTCCAAAGGTACATGACAACCATCTTTTCCGATTTGATAGAGAGCATAATGGAGGTATTCATGGATGACTTCTCTATTTTTGGAGATTCATTTCAATTATATCTGTCAAATCTTGATAAAGTATTGAAGAGATGTAAGGACACTAACCTAGTCTTGATTTGGGAGAAATGACACTTTATGGTAGATAAAGGTATTGTCTTGGGCCACAAAATCTCTCATGTAGGCATAGAGGTAGATAAAGCTAAGATTGAAGCTATTAAAAAGCTACCTCTACCGACTTTAGTCAAAGGAGTTCAAGGCTTCTTGGGGCATGCCAGATTCTACCGTCGATTCATAAAGGATTTCTCTCAAATTGCTAAGCCTTTAACTCATTTATTAATTAAGGATGTGCCTTTTCACTTTGATGAATCTTATTTGATTGATTTCTATAGGTTAAAGAAGGCTTTAACTTCAACACTGATAATCTCTCCACCTAATTGGTCACTCCCTTTCGAGTTGATGTATGATGCCAACAATGTTTCAATGGGAGCTGTTCTTAGATAAAGAAAAGATAACAAACACCATATTATCTACTATGCTAGTTGGACCCTTTCAGACACACAACTAAATTATACAACCGCTGAGAAAGAGTTGTTGGTCTTGGTCTATGCAATTGAAAAGTTTTGATCTTACATCTTAGGATTGAAAGTTATTGTTTACACTGATAATGCAGCATTAAGGTATTTATTTGCTAAAAAAGATGTTAAGCCATAACTTATACATTAGGTTTTGTTGCTGCAAGAATTTGATCTCTAAATAAAAGACAAGAATGGAAGTGAGAATAGGGTAGCTAACCAATTGTCATGAATGGAGCAACATGACAAGTTACCACCTGATGAAGGGGAAATCAATTATCAATTTCCAAATGAATTCCTTTCTGTTATTCAATATGTAGAGCCTTCATGGTACGCAGACATTAAAAACTACTTAGCTTGTAGCGTGTTGCCACAAGAGCTGACATATTCGCAAAAGAAGAAATTCTTTTATGAAGTTAAGCACTGCTGGTGGGATGATCCCATTCTCTATAAAGTGTGTGTTAACGGTCTAATAAGGAGATGTGTGCCTAGTACAAAAGTCACTTTCATTTTAATACATTGCCATAGCTCTCCATATAGTGGTCATTTTAGAGCATCTAGAACAACATCAAGAGTGCTTGAAAATGGATTATATTAGCCTACACTATTCTAAGATGCAAAGGAATTTGTTCAAAGGTGTGACAATTGTCAAAGAATTGGGAATATCATAAGGCGTGATGAAATGCCACTTTCTAACATCCAAGAAGTAGAGCTTTTCGATGTTTAGGGAGTGCATTTCATGGGGCCCTTCCCCTCTTCGTATGGTAATAACTATATCCTTGTTAGGGTGGTCTATGTTTCGAAATGGGTAAAAGCCATTGCAACACCAACCAATGACACAAAAGTAGTGATAAAATTTCCTAAGAAAATCTTTATAAGGATTAGTCTCCCAAGAGCATTAATTAGTGATGGAGGTTTACACAATTGTAACAAATAATTGGAAACCCTTTTGAAGAGATATGGATTCCATCACAAAATTGCAACACCCTATCATCCTCAAACCAATAGACAAGCAGAGATTACAAATAGAGATTTTAAACACATCTTGGAGAAAATACTAGGAAGTTCAAGGAAAGATTGGTCAATAAAACTTGATGATGCATTGTGGGCTTACGGGATGGCATTTAAAACACCAATAGGCATGTCTCTATATCCATTAGTGTATGGAAAGGCCTGTCACCTTCTGGTGGAACTCGAGCATAAAGCATATTGGGCAACTAAGGCTCTCAACTTTAATTTGGATGCAGCAGGTAAACAAAGATTGCTGTAACTCCTTAAACTTGAAGAACTTAGACATTTAGCATACAAAAATGCTAAGTTATACAAGGAGCGCACCAAAAGATGGCATGATAATAAGATTTCTTAGAAGTTATTTCAAGAGGAGGACTTGGTGCTACTATTCAATTCCGGACTAAACTTAAATCCAAATGGAGCGGACATTTCAAGGTTGTTAAAGTGTTTCCTCATGGTGCTATGGAGTTGGAAAATGCAACTGGGGAACATTTCAAGGTCAATGGTGAGAGGTGCAAGTTGTACTATCAAGGAATGGTGATTAAAGATAGGGATGCACTCCCTCTCCACCTTATAAATTGAAGACCTCATTGAAAGTCAAGCTAGATACTATAAATTTAGCGTACTTATAGTTTGATTTCATTTTCAAGCTATACTTTGTTTATTTTTTATTTTCATTTTGATATTTGAATTTATAATTTAATAAGTATTATTGATTTTTTGTTCTTAAAGCAAAGGGTGTTAGAAGCTAATGTGAAGTTTTAGCATTTTATTGAGTGTAGGGCAAAAGTCGCAATAGTTACACTTCCCGTGATTACTCAATCAAATTTTCATGACCTTTCTGTGATCGCAATGAGAATTGTGATTGCTAATCTATATTCATTTCCAAGCACAGCCTTCTATTATGATCGCGTGTTATTTACGATCGCGTCTTTCCTGCTTCAAACTTCCCAAATCCTTCTGTTACGATCACATTTTATTCGTGATTGCTACTTTTGCCATACTTCATTTCCTATTACAATAGCGTGAAAAAATTGTGCTCATATATTCCTTGATCCTTCTTGGAGTCTCCTCTATGATCGTGAAACACGACGCAATTAAAAAATTTAAAGCTCCAAAACCCTTCTCACCAGTTGAAGAGGCGGCATTAACTCCACCACTTTCCATTTTCAAAAATTTCCTCCATTTTCTCTCCACTACCCATTTTCTCTCTACCAACTACCCAAACCATAGCCACTTAATCATATATTTCTCCACTAATTTCTCCGTTCTCACTTAACTACAATCACCTGTAACCTCTCCCATCGCCATGCCTCCTCATTTCAAGGCAAGGAATCGATGAGGGAAGAGGATCAACTCGAGAGGGAGAATACTCCATCGTGCTACCATCACCTCTGTGCCAACCTCCTCTTCGTGTGGATTACTCCGGTTAGTATAATGCTCTATTTCCTATTTATACACATGATGAAGGAGAAAGGTCTTCTTCTCTTACTCGCCCAAAAATTATTACTTGTAAATACTTTGATACTTAATTATTGCAACAATTAGGTTTTTGGAGTACATTAGAAACTTTGTACAATAAATTAGGTCAGGGAAAATTTGTGACTTTGCACCATGACACCTATAAAGAACTAACACTTGAGTTTTTCACTACCTTGTGACTTAAAAACTCTAACAACTCTACCCTTACTTGTCATTTCTTTGGAAGCCCACATGAGATAGATTATGATACCATATTTCAGGTTTTCGGGTTTCCAAAGGAAGGATTGAAAGTGGGGCACTTTGATCCTGTTGAGTTTTAGACAGCCCTTTCAGATTAACTCATTATCTGGGAAGTGGAGCTCTTCTAAATGGCATGATTAAAGACCATTATTATTATTTGATTTTGAACCATTTCATGAGTTAATCTAAATGGCTCCATAATTTTTTGCAAAAATGAAACAAGATAAGTTTTTAAGCAAGAGTTACTTCTCTTATGGGGTTTGCACACTAAAACCCTAATCTCTACAACACATTTTATTTTTTAACAACTTTTGCATATGAGCAAAAATTCTAAAGTTAGAATTTCCATGGGTCATATTGTTACGACACTTACTTTGCATTTTCAAACTTTGATCCTACATTCACACTCATGACTGTGATTCAATTCGGTTCAATTAACCGCGATTTTCTTTCATGTGCTAAGGTAATCACAAGGATTTGTAGGCCTGCCAGCTACAAACACGATCATATTATAGGGCAAGTCGATCCAAAGGACCATCCGAAGAGTTCACCCCCATCCTCGAAGAGCTCAAAGAAGATATCCAAGATGACCCAATGGAACAATATGCTCTATAATAAATCGATGATGAATGGAAGCAAAAAGTGATGGCCAAGTTGAAGAAAATGGAGAAAAAGCAAACAAAGCGGTACAAAAAGATAAGAAAGAAAGTGAAATAAATCAAAGGCATCCTCAAAGAGTTCATCAAAACAGTCTTTGGAAAAGCACCGTCATCTCCAAAATAATCACCTCCGGGCTCTCCTCATCAAGGGGAGTAAGCTCTCCTTTTCCCTAGTTTTATTTTTCTTTTAATTTTTTTAAACTTTTGCTTGTGAATTTTATGTTCTATTTTTGGTTGTGTTTTATGCATATTATATATATACCATACTTGTGGTACATTTTTGGTATATCATGCATCATTTACATTTGTGCAAATTTGGCCCAAATTTTTGAAATTTTAATACTTGACTCTTTAATTTGTGCACCATTATCTTTGTTATGAATTTGATGTATGTTTATGGTTTTATTGAGTTTATATGTTCAATCTTCTTTTAATAGTTAGTTTAATTTCTTTTAAACTTAGTTGAGATTTTGAGTTGAAAATTTTTTATATTTTAATCAACTTAATACATGTTGCTAACTTGATCATGATGTGGTGAATGAATTAAACTCCTCTCTAGGGTCATTTTTAGTTGTATGTGAAAGGAATCGTGAAAATACTCTTTTCCATTTAAAAAAAAAAAGAAAAGAAAAAGAATAAAATGTGCTAGGAATTCAAATTTCATCTACTCCAATGCTCTTTTAAAAGAGTATGAGTATTCAAATAACCCTCTCAAGGTGTTCATGTTAAGTAGTTCGAGAAAGACAAGGAACTACTAAGAAAGGGAAGAAAAAGAACAAATTTGTTAAAAATAAAAAGGATAAGAGTTGATTTTCAAATACCAAATTAGAACTACCTTAGATTTGAGTCTCTTTCATTCATGTGTACTTTTCCTAAGACTTTGATTCATTTTTGTGTGATTGTGAGTAGATAACATACACTTCACTTAGTAATTACATTTCTCCACTTGATTTCTCAACTTTGTTTTTGAGATTTATAAACTAGTTATTAGGACAAGATTGTGATGTGTGCTTGATGAAATTTAGGATATACATTTTGTTTATTGCATTGATAATGTGTGTTTTTGAGTTTGCTTAAGGACAAGCAAAGATTCAAGTGTGGGGGTATTTGTTGGTGTCAAATTACACATAGATTTAGGACCTTAAATTGCATGCATTCAGTGGGGGTATTTGTTGGTGTCAAATTACACATAGATTTAGGACCTTAAACTGCATGCATTCATACATTTTCAATAGCATTTAGTGTAGCAAAGCGCTTAGAATTATATACTTTTAAGTTTTCTTTGTTTTTGATAAGGGAAAGGAGTTAAGAGTCAATTTAGTGAAAAATAAAAGCAAAAGAAGGAAGAAAGAAGCATAGTAACAGTAGAGTAACCTACTGCCATGATCATGGATGGATACACGATCGTAGGAATGCTAGTTTACAGCCCCAAGTGACATCAAGCCTTTTGTGATCGTAGATTCCTGTCAGCATATGCTTTTATTGTAATTGCAGCTTATGCATGATCACAACCCTTTCACGAGAGGCCCTTCTATTGCGAGCACGACTTATGTGTGATCATGGGCAGCACGTTTCCAGCACAAAACATGCTAAGGTGTACTTTTTCTAGGGAGAAAATCTAAGGGAGGTGAAAGGACATGTTCTATAAGAGGCTATAAAGGATAAAGGACACGAATTACTTGGGGAGGACACATTCTACACACTCTCACACACACAAGAACAATCCAATACAAGCAAGGTGAAGAATAAGAAGAAGAAGAAGAAAGAGGAGAAAAAGAAGCTAAGGAAATGACCCATTTGAAGATTCAAGCTCCTTGGATAACATTTCTCACTCTCTTTTTAATTCTAGTCTCTTGTTTGTATTTTGAATATTGAATGATGACTTTTATAGCCATGAGTGGCTAAGTGCTTGAATGTTATTGGGATTTTGAGACCTATTTGATTTAATGTTAATTTGATAGTTATTATTGCTTCTTAAATGCATATTGTGTTTATTGATTTTGCTGAATGTTATATTGTGACCAGATATAACTCTAGTTTAGATCTATGCAATAAGAGTTGGTAGATCTAATAGACCCAAAAACACTTGTTAGATTGATTAAATGTCTTAAAAAAGGTTAGTCTTATCTAATTCTCTAATGGATTTTGCCTAATGCCTCGTATGCTTGATGTTGGTTTATATTCATGGTGAAGATGAGAATTAAGCTATGTTTATGAATCTTAATTGATAAATGCTTGTATAGTTGAGTAGCTACTTAAGAAAGAGTGCTCAATGATTTTTGAAAAACTTGAGATATGCATTGAGAAGTTGATTAATTCTATCAAGTTAAGTTAATGAAAATGTGGTGCTTAATCTCCCAACAACATACCTTTATCATTGATTTCTTTCTTTAGTTCATTTGAATAGTAATTGCTTGATTTATATTCCCTTTTTTAATTTGTTATTTTAGTTGTTTATTTACTTTATCCAAAACATAATTAGTTGCTCTAAACAAATATGATTAAAACTAATAGGTTCTTAGTACTAATCCTTATGAGAAACGATACTTTACTCTCTACTTTACTTGTCGACCCGTGCACTTGCGGTTATCAACAATGTGCGGGGGCTTAAAGCCAGTCTCCATGATGGACATTTCTTAGCCAAACCAATTATTAATTTGCTTTTATTACTCTTAAAATATTTTTAGGGTTGGATCTTACTTTTTTTTCCCAACACCATCCGGTATCCGGTATTCCATTGGACCGCATACCCAGAGTCAAACCCAAAACTCTAGTTAAGCTAAAAAAAATCTCCAGCCAACTCATCCACACCCTCTTGAGTCGTACTTGCTTCTATAGTAGATAGGAGATCCTCACATTTTTTTAGATTATTGGGTTTGAGAGTATAAATAAGATTAAAAAAAGCTTTTATCTATGTATTTCGAATCTAAATATTAAATATAATATATTCAAAATAAATAAAAATTTTCATTTAATTGTTCGCTCATAATTGATGGCTATCTAATATAGATAGTTAGTATTATTTATATATTTAATAGAATTTAAACTTTTTAAAAATAAAAATATATCATTGTTTATTATCTGTTTTATTTAAATAATCATCCATCCATGGAAAAATGCTTTTATAAAAAAATGAAATATTATTTTTATAAAATTAAGTTCAATTAATTATAAATTAGTTAAATATTAAATATTAATAAATTATTAAAATAAAATAATTTTCTAATAATTCTAAAATAATTTAATTGTAGTTTTTATAATAAATAATCATAATACTATAGTAATATGCAAGAAAAATAAATACAAAATTTAATAAATAACATTAATTATAATCTATTTTCAATTTTTGTAGTGAATTAAATAATTTGTCATTCTATTGTCAATTTTTTTTCACCATTTTGATAATATTTATCTTTCTAATATATAAACCAAACCATCCCTTAAAATTATGGGAAGGATAATATGGACCTACATGATGATGGCGACAAATGTGGAAGATTAGAGATATTCCTATTTTTTTAATTTAATTAAACTATTTTTTATTTAATACCAATATTTAATAACTATAAAAATTTCAAATTTTTTAAAATTCAAGCTGAATGAATATTGAAGTAAAATTTTCTTAATAAATGCTTCCTCGGTTCCATTCCAATTATCTTTCAAAGAAATATAATTTGTTCCACTCCATATGATTTTTTAGATTACCAATAAAAAATATATTTTTTCTTTCCAACTTTACCCATATCTTGATTTTAGAGTAAGTTTTTTAGTAATTCATAAATGTGTTTGATTGGAATAATTTTAATTTATACTAACTTTTACTTTTCCTAAAAGAGGGTAATATAATCATTTGCACCTATAATTATATCTATTAAATAAAATTTTTAATCTTTGTAACACTACTTAAAAAGACAATTGAAATGGAACGTATGAAGTATATATTTTATATATAAAATTTAAATCTGACATTTTAAATTCAACCATTAATGTATGAGCAAATTACATTTATCTCTATGAGATTTGACCTAATTCATACTCTTCTCTCCCTTATTTGAAAATCGAGTTTTTACATCCCTCAACAACACTTTAGTAATTCTGTTAAATTTTCCGTTAGTATCTTAATGAACAAGACATTTTACTCCCTCTATTTTATACAAACTAAACATTTTACTCCCTATATTTTATAAAAACTATCATTTTAATCCTTTTTATTTTAATAAAATAAAAAAATTGTTATTCTTTTTTAATTTTTAAATTATGTCAAATTTATAATCACAATTTTTACTAAATTGTCAACAGTTACACATGTCCTTATCAACATTTCAAAATTAAAAAATTAAATTTTAATTTTAATAAATTCATTAGTTTTTATAAATTTCATTTTATATTTATTTTTTTATGTTTGGTTTCACTAATTTTACCTTCTTTTAAAGTAATTCATTTTATATATTACTTTAGTTTTAGATAATATTAATTTTAAATTAAAAAATTAATAAAATTAAATAAAAGAATAAATATAAAATAAATTTATAAAAATTTATAGATTTATTAAAATTACCACTTGACTTTTGAGTTAATGTGCATTTTGTATACTTCAAAAAAATATATTGATGAGATATATATACATGTCTAAAATTTAGTTAGTATTTAAATTTTAAGTAATTAAAAAGTTGAAGGACTAAACTATTTTATTTTGTTAAAACTTAGGGATTAAACTGCTTTATTATTATAAATATAGGGAGTTAAATGTATATTGAAATGAAAAACCTAATGGAAAAGTTGACGGATACTTGAATATTGACAGGATTAAAACTAAGGGATGTAAATATTTGATTTTCAAACAATAGAGAAAAGTTTAAATTAGGTCAAACCTTAGAAGGTAAATGTAATTTACTTTTAATATATTCAGTATTTTAAGATTCCATGGAAACCGTGCAATGAAATTTTCTTAATGTCTGTCTTTTCAAGCTATGCAACAGTTGGAACCACACGACATCATATTTAGGGCAAAGTAATACCCAACCGTGCCCAAATTTTTGAACCAATCTGGTCCAAAATTTGGGCATGGTTTAGTTTCCGAAAATGGGGCTAAGGTAGTTCGGTTAATGATATAAGGGTTTATCAGTTTTCGATTTTTAGGTCGGGTTAAAGTAATGTTCACCCGAATCGACCCAAATTTCTGACATTTATTATAAATAATATATATATATATATATATATACACACACACACATTACATTGCCATTTGAGGAAGGGGGACTATAAATTGAAAAAACCCTACTCCTTCCTCTCATTTCCCTTCTTTCTCCTAGACATGCCTCCACCTCTTCCTCTGTCTTCTTCATCTCTTCTCTAACACCAACCCTAAATCGTTGTTTATCTACATATTACACTCACTCCTGACTCTTATCTAGCAAACTATATCAAACCCTAACCCTTAATCACTCACTTATCTTTGTTAATCGTCTCTCTATGTAATCATTTTGATTACTTTCAGTCTTTTTACTTTAAATTCCCCCTCTTTTAGAAAACAAACACATCAAATCATTCATTTCATTTTGTTTGTGTTGGTAATTTATGTGTTCGTCTTCTATTTGGTTGATGAATTTTTGTGTTATTTGGGTGGAAACTTAAGCATTCTTCTTATTTACATGGGAAATTGATTTATGTTATAGATCTATTTCAAATTTTTGGTTCTAGCTATGTATATGCAAAAAAAAAAATTAATTTTTTTATAGATCTGATGTTTAAAATGGATTTTTTGGTTATTTTTTATTTGTTTAATTTTTTATAGATTTTATGTTTTAAAAGGTTTATTTGGTTTATTTTTAGTATTTGTTTAATTTTTTTATAGATATGATATTTAAAAATGCTTATTTGTTTTTTATTTTTAGTATTTGTTTAATTTTTATATATATCTTATGATTAAAAAGAGTTATTTGGTAAATTTTTTAGTAAAAGTTTAAATTTTTTATATTCGTTATTTGTCAATGAATAATCTATTTATATTTTTATATGTGTTTCATATTTTATTAAATTTGTTGTTTGGTCTAGATTTAAAAAAAAAACAGCCATGTATGCATGTAAACGAAGATGTATATTGTTATTTGAGTTTTATTAGAAAGATCTGGGAAAAATCAAAGTCTGATCTATGGTTATTAGGTATGGATTTCATCGATCTATTGTTTGTGATTTTTTCTATGCCTGATATGTGATCCTGGGTCTTTTTAAAGAAAACATGTTCATGATTATGCCTGTTGTTTCTTTGATATATTATTAGAAAAAAAATTTTATTGTTTATATAGTGAATAAATATGATTATGTTAGGCATTGTTTTGGCTTGTGTGCCTGTATGTAGTGTTTATATGAGTCTTTATTTGGTTCATTGAAAAAATTTTGAAATTTCTTCAGTTTCTTTATTCAAAAAAAGCAATTTGTTATCATTGTGATTAAATACCCTTGTGTGTGTTATGTTTCTGTGTGACTATCTCTATAGTGTTTCTTCTAGATTATAAATCGTGGAAGCTTAAAGCTTTAAGTTATAATAATGGAAAGGGATGAAACATAAAGTTATAACATAAAAGAAAAGGTTGGAAGCAAAGTAAAGCCCGCTCATTTAAATCTGTTGCACAATTGACCTACACATACCTTTTATTAAATTATAGGTAAATATCCTTAATCTGATTACTTTGTTATGTTCTCAAATTTTTTGATAAAACTTAATTGTTTATATTCTGTGTGGAACTAATACATTATATTTGTGGTTGTTATTATTTGTTAATGAAATAGATGGAAGCTACCAGTGGCAGTAATAATGCCACTGGTGTCCCTGATGGTAATCCTACTCCTGGTGAGGCTAATCAGGTGGAAGCAACTCCCGGATCAACTATCCAGCAGCCCCATGTTGTTAAAAAAAACATAAAGAGACTGAACCTAAATTTGCTGTATGGCAATTTTTTGAGAGAATAAGGGATAACCATAGTGTAGTAGTTAAGGGTAAATGCCTTTACTATGATGCTTCTTATCATGCTCATTAAAAATGCATGGCACGTCTTCTTTAAAAAATCATGTCTTGCATTGCATGAAAATACCATAAAATGCCATTACTAGGCAAGCTCTTTTAACACTGAATACTGCTAGTAAAGTGGTGGAAGCATAAGATGCCACCCAATCTGCTGTCATAGGCACATGGAAATATGATTTTGATTCAATTAGAACTGCACTTACCAAGATGATTATTGTTGATGAACTTGCTTTTAGATTTATTGAAGGTTCCAATTTCCAAAATTTCATGCATGCTGCCTGTCCTAGATTTAAGATACCATCTAGGTGGAGCACTATATTCCAAGATTGTTATGAGATGTTTGTATCTGAGAGGGAGAAGCTTAAAACCTTTATTAAATCAAACTGTCAAAGAATCATTAATACACAGAATCAACTATATGTGTGTGACTACTTATTTTGTGGATAATGGGTGGAATTTGCATAAGAAAATCATTTCTTTTGTCCTTGTAACATCTCATAGGAGTGAATATATAGCAAAGGCTTTAGAAACTTTTTTGATTAATTGGGGTTTGAAATCTATCTTTTCAATTACTATGGATAATGCATCAAGTAATGACACTGTTATTAGGAGAAATTGCTTAGTTAGGGTGCATCTGATGTTAGGATAAAGTTTTTGTATATGAGATGCAGAGCACATATTTTGAATTTAATTATTAATCATGGCTTAAAGGAGTCTAGTGTTAGTATAAGGAAAGTAAAAGAGGCAGTGAGATACATTAGGAATTCTTCTACTAGGTTAAAGAAATTTAGGGATCCAGCAGATTTGGTTGGCATTGAATGCAAAAACTTTTTGACTCTTAATGTGCCAACAAGGTGGAATTCCACCTACATTATGTTGAAGACAACTTATTTATATGAAAAAGCTTTTGAAAGTTATGAGGAAAGTGAAATCTCATTTAGAGTTGACTTAGGTTAGGATATACCTAACTATCAGGATTGGGAGCATGTCTCACAGCTTGTGAAGATGTTGGAAATATTTTATGACATTATCGTGAGGATTTCAGGTTCAAAGTATGCCACTACCAATTCATTTTTTTCAAAAATTTATGACTTGAGTGTTCTGTTGACTAATGTGCAGTCTGGTTTTGACTTATCTTTTAAGTATATAGGCTTGAACATAAAACATAAATTTGATAAATATTGGGGGGGGGGGGGATCCTAAAAAGACTAATTCTGTTTTTTTTTTTTGTTATTGTTTTGGACCCTCGATTTAATATAGAGTTTATTCAGTTCTCAATAACACAAATGTACGGTGAAGAGGTGGGAAGCAAAATTGTTACCAATTTAAAGTCTAATATAGCTGCTCTATTCAATGATTATGTGAGCTTTTATGGCTCTTCTTCTGCTTCTGATACATGTACAAGTCAGTTAAGCCAACCTGATCTAGTGCCTGCAAATCAAGTTACTGCTAAAACACTTTCATTGACAAAAGAAAGATTTAAGAAGCACAAGCAAGAATCTAGAATGGGTGGTGGCAAAAAAACATATATTGACATTTATTTGGCTGAGGCAGCAGTTGAGGATGAAGGGAGTTTTGATATCCTCTATTGGTGGAAGCTTAACTCAGAGAGGTATCTAATACTCTGACATATGGCCAAGGATATTCTTGTAGTGCCTATTTCCACTATGGCATATGAGTCTGCCTTTAACACTAATAGGTGTGTCCTCAATGCTTTCAGGAGTTCATTAACTCCAAAAATAGTTGAGGCTCTCATATGCACATAGGACTGGCTTAGATTACAAAATCAGCTAGTGTTAGTTAAGGAAAATGTAGAAGAATTAGAGAAATTTGAGAGAGGTACTTATGTTGCTTTTCTTTTCGTTACTTTCCTTATTTTATTTTTAATACTATCCAATTCTTACTAAATATAATTATCTATTTTTTCTTTTACAGATTTGGAACAAGTGGCCAATGGCCCTTCATTAGCAAATACTTAGTAAAATAGCTATCTAATATTTATTCATTCTTTGTTGCCTGATTAATATTATACTACCTGCTTGATTCTTGTATGACTCTTTCAATTTGTAGCCTGCTGCTTCTGCTTTATAGATCTATTTCAAATTTCTTGCTTGCTTGACTATCTGGATCAATATGTACTTACATGTGACCAACTTGAAGTGTCTTTTTTGGTGTTTGTGTTGTTGTTGTTGCAGTAAGTTAAGAGGCAATGATGATGCTTCCACCCTAATATGTTAAGACTTGACATAATGCTTGCTTAATTTTCTTTGGTGGCTTTGTTTTTCATATAGCTACCAGAAATGTGGCCGCATTCTTGATGTGATTTGACTTTTATATCTTGAGCCTCTTAGTTGATTCTTATGTTTGTTAGCAATGACGATTCTTCCACCCTATGACATTCTGACTTGTTATTAGAATATTTGCTTTATTTCTTAGGTGGCCACTCATAGTATAGGTTTTTTTAAACTATCTATTGCTGTTGCCAGAAATTTGGTTGTATTCTAATTCATGATCTAAAAAACATAAGCATTTTGAGCCTTTTGTTATTATAACTTAGTTTCTTTTTAACATCTGCATTCTTTTGTACTTTGGTTATAATCAAAATATGTCTCTTCTGTTATTTATTTGTGCAGGTAAATATTTCTGTTGTTGTTGTTTCATTTTTTGGTACATGCTGCAGTATTTTTGATTTTGCAAGGTGTAACTTGCATTTTTTATACTTTTGGTGGAAAGTTTCTGAGCCAAGAACTGTTTACCAATGTTTTTGTATTTGTACAGATAGTAATGAATTTTTTTATATAAACCATTGATATTTTTTTGGAAATATGTAGGTTTTAGAAAGGAATAACATATTCAAATGTAAATGGATAACATATAGGCCTTATATGAAATGAAAACAATATGCAATGTGGGCTTGGCCCATTATTATTTTGTGAAAATGCTTTATGCTTATGTTTTTTTACTTGTGAAATTTGTAGGTCCAAAAACCTAATGCAACCAAGCCCAATCCGATGAATCGAACCGACTTAACCGAAATTATCGGTTACTGATCTTTTCGGTTTATTAGTGAGCATCGGTTCGGTTCAACTTATATATTTCTGTTTAGATAACCAATTGATTTCTCCATTTTATTGATTTGGACCGACTGAACCGATCGATACTCTCCCCTAATCATATCGGCATCAAGCTATCAATCAAACCAGCTGGGAAGTTAAAAAGATAAAAGTAATAACTTTTTAAGCTTTAGAATTTGAACAGCATGTAAGATGGTGACGGTTCAAATTCACATCTGCCTCACCCATATATGTAGCTGTTCAAAAAATATTAATTTTAACTATTTAAAATTTCTTAATTTTAACTTTATCCCATTTGAATCCGATAAAGTTATAAATCTAGTCAAACAATTAATTTAATAATTAATATTATTGCATATAACTAAACAAATGTTTTTTAAATTTTATATCTTTACTCTTATAGTCTTTCAATGTTCTCATAAATTATAAAAGGGCAAAAAAAAAAAACACTTTTACGAGCCACAACGCCATTCATCCATGACATGAAACATTATCAAGCATTCACAAGTTAATGAAGAATCCAACATGCACGTTCTTGTCCTGAACAGTAAAATGAACTTTTAATTATTTAAAAAATAAAATAAAAACCGTTTTTGTTGTGTAATTTATTAATAAATAGATTGTCAAATTTTGTTATTGATCAAAATAAATCATGGTACCAAGTCTTACGAGATTAAAATCCATCAACCAATGTGATTTTTGTTTCAATAGTTTCCATTCGAAATGGTGCAAATATTATGGTTCAGATTAATTTAAAAAATAATGTTGCTTAGGAAATTTAATTTTTGTTTGGATGGGGTGTTTCTTTTTCGGGTTCATCAGGTTCTCGTAATCAACAGGATGCAATGGAAATCATGCAAATATTATGGTGATCAGATTTCATTGAGCAACGTTCAGTCTCCTCTAGGAGAAGTAATAAATTGCACCATGACTGTCAAGTTCCTCAGAATGCACTATATATATATAAGCAGCCAAAGCTGTTATATATCTTTATCAACTAAAACC
>CATIWM010145149.1:0-12187 GCA_949671775.1 Mallotus repandus
ATTAAACTCATTTAAGTGTTGCTTCAATTTTCAAACCCTTGTTTGCCTTTTTGAGCTCTTGTTTGTGGCTTTTTTTATTGTCCAAGGAATGCCTTTATAAACCTTCTTAATACCCCTTCATATAAAAAAACCTAATAGAACACTAAACACCCTTGAATTCTTTTTCCTTTTTCGATTAGGAAACCTTCTTCTATTCGACATGGCCGTGTCATGTCTTCTTCTTTCTGGCACAGCCTCAACATAGTCGTGCTTCACTTCAGGCTAAATTTTCAGCTGGTAGCACGACCTGCAACATGGTCGTGTTGTAGTTGTGTTGAACCTTTATAGCTTTTCTATTTCATACAGAAAGATGCACGATCTATAACATGACTGTGTTGCCCCTGTGTCGTATGATACTCATAGTCCAGCAGAGGACATGACCTCATCATGGCCGTGTTGTGGCCATATCGTACACTTCTTTATGTTTTTTTGGAATTCCTTTTCAGATTTGCCTACAAAAAGGGAAGATTAATTAGGCACTTAAATAAAAACTCCTAATTTGACTAAAACCAAACCAAAAACAATAAAATCCTAATTAAAACTCTAAACTAAAGATATTTCCTAATTAACATAAAATCTACCCGATTAATATTATTTATTAATTCAAAAGTCATTAAAATTGAACTAAAAAATATGTAAATATTACACACATCAAATTCCCCCACATTAAAGCTTCCCTTGTCCTCAAGCAAAAATAAAATTTGAAACTTAAAGACTAGCTCAACTACAGCCAAAGACTTATAGTTTCTAAGACATGCAAACCGATAACACCAAGACTGAAAATTGTTTACTAAAGAAGATATTTAGACAAAACTTCATCATATATGAATAATTTACTAATCATAACCTAAGCACATAACTCTTTGAAATCCAATGAACATAACTTTAGAAGAAAAACATTAAGGTCTATAACTCTTTTTTCACAAAACTTTGGTTGTGAGTGCATTTTATACTCCATTTCATAACATCTTTTCTTTTCTTTGTTTTTTGCTTTGGTGAGTGCGTTTTACGCTCCATCTCACCCGTTTTTTCTTTGCTAAAAAACAAGTGCGTTTTACGCTCCATCTCGCTTTGAGTTTTTGCAAAATAAAATTAAGCAAGTGCATTTTATGCTCCATCTTGCCTCTTTTTTAAAAAAAAATTATAGACCATCATGCATTCTCTCCTAAAATCATGCTCAAATTCAATCTCTTAGTTTATGCTTAGCTTATAAAACTAAAATTTTCATACATACTTCTCATGTATAACCATCTTAATTAACAAACCATTTAATAATTTGATAATTGAATCAGAATGCAATCTTATACACTATTATTCTCTAATTACAATCGAGCATCAATTTTGCATAAAATAAAAATAAAAGGTTTTAAGGACAAGCATCACAACAGATGTGGAGAAATCAAGTCGAAAGTTAATGAATCTCATCATTTTTTTTATATTTTCTTAATTGAACTAATACGCATGCAAAAATAAATAAAACACACAAACATAAAACACACAAAAAAATAATCCAAACATTTGAGATCCCCCCCCATAGTTATCTATGGCATTGTCCTTAATGACAAAAATATTAAAATTAGAAAAAGAAAAAGAGGACTTCCCTAGTAAGCAATTTCTTCCTTTTGTGCTCGCTCCAAATGCTTGAATGACCTATAAAATAAAGTAACAAAAACTAAGAAAAATAAAAAGTGAAAAATAAACTAGAATTAAAGAAATTTAAACAAAAATAGGTTAGGTTGCCTCCCAACAAGTGCTAAGTTTAGGTCACTAGCTTGACCCCTTGAATATGTAGTATCAAGGTGCAACCGAACATGAGGAAGTGTTCTTGGAAGCATCTTCCTTTTATTTCTTTTGCTAGGCTCCCTTATGCCCAAGTAATAAAGTGCAGACTCCACATGCCAAATCTTTAGTTCTAGAATTACTTGAAGAACATAAGGCTTCTCATGTGGGCTCTTAGATAGTCCAACACCTTTCATGGATTCCTCACATATTACCATTATAGGCCGTGGAACATATGCATTAGTATTTATAGATGGCTCATCTTCATTTTCATCCGACGTAGCTTCAAGAATTATTATGATTTTCGCATCCAACTCATCTTGAATTTGAGTTGAGTGATTTTGTACCCCATCATCCTTGATGTCTATAGACTGATTCTTACACTTAGAGACTTCTTCAATTTCCTCGGTGATCATCTCTTCTTGCTCATCATGGAATAACTTAAAAGTAACTTCATAATCTTGATTCAAAGTGTTCTCATCATCCCATACACTTTCTCCTTGTGTTTGCATTGAGCAATTTATGAATGCACAAATTTGAAGTATTTGGAAGCATGCATTTTGAATTTCTGCAGTTTGATTTGCTTGTAACTTGAGCCTCATTAGAGCTTCTTTTTGTTCATCCATTGCAGACATGATTTATTTCATCTTGATCTCCAATAATTGGTCCTCAATTCTCTTAGCCTCCTCATGTTGATAACTCCAAGTATGATCCACACAATTACTCTAAGATGGGTTATAAAGAGGTTTTAGAGGTGAATATGAATAATATGGTCAATATGCCCCATTGTGGTTCTCTCCACACCAATCACAAACCTGAAAAGAAGATGAAAAATAATTAAAAGCCATGTGTTTTGCATTATATAAAGGATCACATGTATTAGACCTCAAAAATTGATAAGAAAATCTATCATTATGATTGGCAAATTATTTATCAATATTACAAAGAAAAGAAAATAAAAAAAAATGCTAGTCTAAGAAAAGTAAAAATTAAATTAATATAAATATTGCCAATCCCCGGCAACGGCTTCAAAAACTTGTTGCGTTCAAAACCCGTAAGTGCAAGGATCATGAATTATAGTACAAAAGATATCATTCCCATGAGGATTAAATATTAAGCACTAATACTTTTACTTATGATCTTAGCTAGCAAATCAAATAAAAGTGATTTAGAAAATAAAATATAAATCTAAATAAATTAAAAGAAAATCAAATAATTAAAACATAGAACTTAGGTTTAGTTTCACTATTCCAATCAGATCATGAACATATAATTATTAAACACCTTGATCATAGTTAAAGATAATTGTTCTAAAATACCTAAAGACTCTCTTGAGTTCAATTAAGCATGTTAAGGTTAAAGTTTAACCTACTCTCATGATTAAAAAGTTAATTAAAACTCATTAAGTTCCTTAACAATTAATTTACCATCGTAGACCCCTGCCTATTATGAGGGTTCTCCGTAGAGCTTGCCTACCCTTGTGGTCGGGTGATCTAAGTTCTATGAGTCTTAAGCTGATAAATTCCCCTAACTCTTGTTGGTTGATCCACCTATAAACATGCAATCAAACATGCATGGAATGATAACAACACATTAAGCTCAACGCATAGAATTGACTAAAAATCAAAATAATAAAAGACTTGTGTTCAATCATATGATAGAATAGCTACTCCTAACCTAAACCCTAAAAAGGATTTAGCCAAACATGGCTTTAGAAAGAATTATTAACATAACATAAATAATAAGAGAATGAAGAAGAAGAACAGATAAAACTCGTTTAAGTGCCGCTTTAATCTTCAAACCTTTGTTCTCTTTTTTGAGCTCTTGTTTGTGGCTCTTTTTATTGTCCAAGGAATGCCTTTATAAACCTTTTTAATGCCCTTTTATATAAGAAAACCTGATAGAACCCTAAATTCCCTTGAATTCCTTTTCCTTTTTGAATTAGGAAACCTTCTTCTGTTCAACGCGGCTTCGACACGGCCTTGATATGACCGTGTCACGTCTTCTTCTTTCTGACACAGCCTCAACACGGTCGTGCTTCACTTCAGGCAAAATTTTCAATTGGTAGCACGGCTTGCAACGTGGTCGTGTTATAGTCGTGTTGAACCTTTATAGCTCTTCTAATTCAGACAAAAAGATGCATGATCTATAACATAACCGTGTTGCCCTCGTGTTATATGATACTCATAGTCCAGTAGAGGACACAACCTCAACATGGCCGTGTTGTGGCCATGTTGTACACTTCCTTGTCTTTTTCTTTAGAATTCCTTTTCAGATTTGCCTACAAAAAGGGAAGATTAATTAGGCTCTTAAATAAAACTCCTAATTTGACTAAAACTAGAACTAAAACTAAAACAATAAAATCCTAATTAAAACTCTAAACTAAAAATATTTCCTAATTAACATCCTTTTAATATTAGGGAAAAGTATGAAAAACCACATTGTGGTTTCACGGTTTTAGATTTTTAAGTACGTTATTTTTTTGTGACACTTTTAAGTACGTGTTTTAGCCGTTACACACTTTCAAGTATATACAGCTAACACCGTTAACTCCGTATATATGGCGCCTACGTGTCAGTGCCACATCATCGCCACATCAGTGCCATCATGTCCACGTTAGCGCCATATAGGATAAAGTCAACGGTGTTAGATGCATATACTGAAAAGTGTGTAACGGCTAAAACACGTACTTAAAAGTGTCACAAAAAAATCACGTACTTAAAAATCTAAAACTATGAAACCACAAGGTGGTTTTTTGTACTTTTCCCTTAATATTATTTATTACTTCGAAAGTCATTAAAATTCAACTCAGAAATATGTAAATATTATTATACACATCAAATTCCCCCACACTAAAGCTTTGCTTTTCCTCAAGCAAAAATCAAATTTGAAATGTAAAGTCCAGCTCAACTATAACCAAAGACTCATAGTTTCTAAGACATGCAAACCGATAACACCGAGACTGAAATTGTTTACTAAAGAAGATAATCAGACAAAAATTCATCATATATGAAGAATTTACTAATCACAACCCAAGCACATAACTCTTTGAAATCCAATGAACATAACTCTAGAAGAAAAACATTAAAGTCTATAACTTTTTTTCACAAAACTTTGGTTGTGAATGCGTTTTACACTCCATTTCACAACATCTTTACTTTTCTTTATTTTTTTTGCTTTGGTGAGTGCATTTTACGCTCCATCTCACCATTTTTTTCTTTGTAAAAAATAAGTGTGTTTTATGCTCTATCTTACTCTGAGTTTTTGTAAAACAAAATTAGGCAAGTGCATTTTATGCTCCATCTTGCTTTTTTTTTTAAATTGCAAACCATCATGCATTCTCTCCTTAAATCATGCTCAAATTCAATCTCCAAGTTTAAGCTTAGGTTATAAAAACTAAATTTTTCATACATAATGACCATGTACAACCATCTTAATTAATAAACCATTCAATAATTCGGTAATTGAATCGGAAAGCAATCTTGTACACTATTATTCTCTAATTGCAATTGAGCATCAATTTTGCATAAAACCAAAACAAAAAGTTTTAAGGATAAGCATCAAAACAAATGTGGAGAAATCAAGTTGAAAGTTAATGAATCTTATCAGTTTTTTATTTTTTTTTATATTTTCTTACTTTAACTTATATGTATACAAAAATAAATAAAACACACAAACATAAAAGATAAAAAAATTATCCAAACATTTAACATCCTCCCCCCCCCACACTTATCTATGGCATTATCTTCAATGACAAAAATATTGAAATTAGAAAAAGAAAAAGAGGACTTCCCTCATAAGTGATTTCTTCCTTTTGTGCTCGCTCCAAATGCTTGAATAAACTATAAAATAAAATAACAAAAACTAAGAAAAATAAAAAGTAAAAAATAAACTAGAATTAAAGAAATTTAAACAAAAACAGGTTGGGTTGCCTCCTAACAAATGCTAAGTTTAGGTCATTAGCTTGACCCCTTGATTATGTAGTATTAAGGGTGCAACCGAACATGAGGAAGTGTTCTTGGAAGCATCTTCCTTTTATTTTTTTTGCTAGGATCCCATATGCCTAAGTAATAAAGTGCACACTCCACATGCCAAATCTTTGATTCTAGAATTACTTAAAGAAAGTAAGGCTTCTCATGTGGGTTCTTAGATAGTCCAACACCTTTCATGGATTCCTCGTATATGACCATTATAGGCCATGAAACATATGCATTAGTATTTATAGATGGCTTCATTTTAATCCCACGTAGCTTTAAGAATTGTTATGATTTTCTTATCCAACTCATCTTGAATTTGAATTGAGTGATTTTGTACCCCATCATCCTTGATGTTTATAGATTGATTCTTACACTTGGAGACTTCTTCAATTTTCTCGGTGATCATCTCTTCTTACTCATCATGGCACAACTCAAAACTGACTTCATCATCTTGATTCAAAAGTGTTCTCATCTTCCTATACACTTTCTCCGTGTATTTACATTGAGCAATTTATGGGTGCACAAATTTGAAGTATTTTAAAGCATGCATTTTGAATTTCTACAATTTGATCTGGTTGTAACTTGAGCCTCATTAGAGCTTCTTTTTGTTCATCCATTGCAGACATGATTTGTTTCATCTTGATCTCTAATAATTGCTCATCAATTCTCTTGGCCTCCTCTTGTTGATAACTCCAAGTATGATCTACGTAATTACTCCAAGATGGGTTATAGTTAGGTTGTGGAGGTGAATATGAATAATATGGACAATATGCCCCATTGTGGTTCTCTCCACACCAATTAGAAACATAAAAAGAAGATAAAAAATAATTAAATGCCATATGTTCTACATTATATAAAGGATCACATGCAATAGACCTTAAAAATTGATAAGAAAATCTATTATTATTCATGAAAAATTATTTATCAATGTTACAAAGAAAATAAAATAAAATAAAATGCTAGTCTAAGAATAGTAAAAATTAAATTAATATCAATTTTGCCAATCCCCGGCAACAACACCAAAAACTTGTTGCATTCAAAACCCGCAAGTGCACGGATCGTGAATTGTAGTACAAAAGATATCGTTCCCATGAGGATTGAATATTAAGCACTAATATTTTTACTTATGATCTTAACTAGCAAATCAAATAAAAGTGATTTAGAAAACAAAGTATAAATCTAAACAAATTAAACTAAAAGAAAATCAAATAATTAAAACATAGTGCTTAGGTTTATATTCACTATTCCAATCATATTATGAACATATAATTATTAAATACCTTGATCACAGTTAAGAGTAATTGTTCTAAAATACCTAAAGACTCTCTCGAGTTCAATTAAGCATGTTAAGATTAAAGTTTAACCTACTCTCATGATTAAGAAGTTAATCAAAACTCATTAAGTTCCTTAATAATTAATTTACCACCGTAGACCCCTGCCTATTGTCATGGTTCCCCGTAGAGCTCGCCTACTCTCATGGTCGAGTGGTTTAAGTCTTATGAGTCTTAAGCTGATAAATTCCCCTAACTCTCCTTGGTTAATCTTCCTATAAACATGCAATCAAACAAGCTTAGAATGATAACAAGCCATTAAGCTCAACACATAGAATTAACTGAAAATCAAATTAATAAAAGAGTTGTGTTCAATCACATTATAGAATAGTTACTCCTAACCTAAACCCTAAAAAGGATTTAGCCAAACATGGCTTTAGAAATAACTATAAACATAAAATAAATAACAAGAGAATGAAGAAGAGGAATAGATAAAACTCGTTTAAGCGCCGCTTCAATCTTCAAACCTTTGTTCGCCTTTTTAAGCCCCTATTTGTGGCTTTTTTTATTGTCCATGGGATGCCTTTATAAACCTTCTTAATGCCCCATTATATAAGAAAACCTGATAGAACCCTAAACGCCCTTAAGTTCCTTTTCTTTTTTCAATTAGGAAACCTTCTTTTGTTAGACATGGCTTCGACACAGCCTCGACATGGACGTGTCATGTCTTCTTTTTTTCGGCACAGCCGCAACACAGCCGTGCTTCACTTCAGGCCAAATTTTCAGTTGGTAGCATGGCCTATAACATGGCGTATTGTAGTCATGTTGAACCTTTATAGCTCTTCTAATTCAGACAGAAAGACACATGGTCTATAACATGACCATGTTGCCCCCGTGTCGTATGATACTCATAGTCCAGTAGAGGACATGACCTCATCATGGCCGTATTGTGGCCATGTCATACACTTCCTTGTCTTTTTTTTGGAATTCCTTTTCAGATTTGCCTACAAAAAGGAAAGATTAATTAGGCACTTAAATAAAGCTCATAATTTGAATAAAACTAAACCAAAAACAATAAAATCCTAATTAAAGCTCTAAATTAAATATATTTCCTAATTAACATAAAATCTACCCTATTAATATTATTTATTAATTCAAAAGTCATTAAAATTCAACTCAGAAATATGTAAATATTACACACATCAAGTTCCCCCACACAAAAGCTTTGCTTTTCCTCAAGCAAAAATCAAATTTGAAATTTAAAGACCAACTCAACTATTACCAAAGACTTATAGTTTCTACGACATGCAAACCAATAACATCGAGACTGAAAATTGTTTACTATAGAAGATAATCGGACAAAAATTCATCATATATGAACAATTTACTAATCACAACCCAAGCACATAACTCTTTGAAATCCAATGAACATAACTCTAGAAGAAAAACATTAAGGTCTACAACTCTTTTTTCACAAAACTTTGGTTGTGAATGCATTTTACACTCCCTTTCACAACAACTTTGCTTTTTTTTGTTTTTTGCTTTGGTGAGTGTGTTTGACGCTCCATCTCACCCTTTTGTTTCTTTGCTAAAAAACAAGTACGTTTTACGCTCCATCTCGCTCTGAGTTTTTGCAAAACAAAATTAGTCAAGTGCATTTTACACTCCATTTTGCCTCTTTTTTTTTAAATTACAAACCATCATGCATTCTCTCCTAAAATCATGCTCAAATTCAATCTCCAAGTTTATGCTTAGGTTATAAAAACTAAAATTTTCATACATAATGACCATGTACAACCATTTTAATTAATAAACCATTCAATAATTCGATAATTGAATCGGAAAGCAATATTATACACTATTATTCTTTAATTGTAATCGAGCATCAATTTTGCATAAAACCAAAACAAAAAGTTTTAAGGACAAGCATTATAACAAATATGGAGAAATCAAGTTGAAGGTTAATGATTCTCATCAATTCTTTATTTTTTTATATTTTCTTAATTGAACTAATACGCATGCAAAAATAAATAAAACACACAAACATAAAACATGCAAAAAATTATCCAAACATTTCACATCCTCCCCCACACTTATCTATGGCATTGTCCTCAATGACAAAAATATTAAAATTAGAAAAAGAAAAAGGAGACTTCCCTAGTAAGCAATTTCTTCTTTTTGTGCTCGCTCTAAATGCTTGAATGACCTATAAAATAAAATAGCAAAAACTAAGAAAAATAAAAAATGAAAAATAAACTAGAATTAAAGAAATTTAAACAAAAACATGTTCGGTTGCCTCCCAACAAGCGCTAAGTTTAGGTTATTAGCTTGACCCCTTGAATATGTAGTATCAAGGGTGTAACCGAACATGAGAAAATGTTCTTGGAAGCATCTTCCTTTTCTTTCTTTTGCTAGGCTCCCTTATGCCCAAGTAGTAAAGTCCAAACTTCACATGCCATATCTTTGGTTCTAGAATTACTTGAAGAATGTAAGGCTTCTTATGTGGGTTCTCAGACATTCCAACACCTTTCATGGATTCCTTGTATATGACCATAATAGGCCGTGGAACATATGCATTAGTATTTATAGATGGCTAATCTTCATTTTCATCCCACATAGCTTCAAGAATTGTTATGATTTTCTCATCCAACTCATCTTGAATTTGGGTTGAGTGATTTTGTACCCCATCATCCTTGATGTCTACAGACTGATTCGTACACTTGGAGACTTCTTCATTTTCCTTGGTGATCATCTCTTCTTACTCATCATGGCACAACTCAAAACTGACTTCATCATCTTAATTTAAAGTGTTCTCATCATCCCATACACTTTTTCATTGTGTTTGCATAGAGCAATTTTTAGGTGCACACATTTGAAGTTTTTAGAAGCATGCATTTTGAATTTCTACAATTTGATATGCTTGCAACTTGAGCCTCATTACAACTTCTTTTTGTTCATCCATTGCAGACATGATTTGTTTCATCTTGATCTCCAATAATTGCTCCTCAATTCTCTTAGCCTCCTCTTATTGATAACTCCAAGTATGACCTGCAACATAGTTGTGTTGTAGTCGTGTTGAACCTTCATAGCTCTTCTAATTCAGACAGAAAGTTGCACGGTCTATAACATTACCATGTTGGCCTATGTCATATGATACTCATAGTCTAGTAGAGGACATGGCCTCAGCATGGCTGTGTTGTGGCCATGTCGTACACTTCTTTGTCTTTTTTTTTGGAATTTCTTTTTAGATTTGCCTACAAAAAGGGAAGATTAATTAGGCACTTAAATAAAACTCCTAATTTGACTAAAACTAAACCAAAAACAATAAAATCCTAATTAAAACTCTAAACTAAATATATTTCCTAATTAACATAAAATCTACCCTATTAATATTATTTATTAATTCAAAAGTCATTAAAATTCAACTCAGAAATTTTTAAATATTATACACTTCAAGGTATACTTTACCTTATGAGAGTGAAGAGAATGTTGGTTTCACTAGGATAGTTCTTAAAGACCATCACAATAATAGGCCAATACTACCATATCGGTATTTTATTGCCACTAACCATGCTATATAATTAAATGTTAGGTTTCTGTGATCCAAATGCAACGGAAATTAAAATTTTAACCTCGAAAAACCCTAAACCTGGATCCATATAATTTAAATTAGATTGACTGAGAAGGTTTTCAATATCTTACCAAGATGATTCAAGGTTAGAATGTTGGAAGGAATAGAGGGGGTTCACTCCGGTGACACCCTACCTTGAGCTTTGCATGTAGGTCTCATTAGATTTAGATGCCACTAATTAAGCCACGCTTCTCTACTGGTATCCACACGAACAAGGTTACCAAAGTAAGTTGGTGTGCTAGCACCTTAAAGTCTCACTTTTGATTTTCTCTTTATGTGTGTTTTTCTTTTCACAAAAGAAGTAGGAGAAGAAGGAGGAGAATGAGGCTTAGCAAAAACCTTAGAAAATGAGATATATATATAGCCATCCTTTCTAAGGTTTCATATATCTCCACTTACCAAAAACAATTTTGGTAAGTTTAAACTTCTTTTTCTACTTTAATTCTAGTTCCAAAATTAGAATTATCTCCTAATTTATTTAGATAACTCTTACCTTAAATAAATTAGGAATAAATAAATAACTATTAATACAAATATTTATTTATTTATTTAATCTTCCGTAGAGATAATTATTAGGCTAATTAACCCAAGTTTGCTTTGGGCTTATCTAAGTGTGCGACCCTATAGGTTCACACAACATTGGCAGTGGGCCTACAATTTTCATTTTAGCCCATAAGTCATAATTGGTCTCTAGCAAGACATTATGACTACCCAAGTTGTGTAAAGGTCGATAATCCGACATAACCTAATTCATAGTGTGTATTATAGTCCTTTTGTCATATGATATCCTGATTGAACATAAGATATGAATTATGTCATCTTTATATTGTTCAATCCTATTGTTTCTCGATCCCAAGTAGACTGATACTAATAACTCTTTATCATTCTAGCATGGCCATGCATTTATCTTCAGTCTAACTCATCGAGGGGCCCTATAGATATCTTCTTAAAATAACTGAGGGATAAATTCCATCTTAACCACTCACATCCCTCACACAACTCATTCTATATCCAATCATAATATGGTTTTCCATCCGGTTAAAGATGGCGTAGGGATGTGTTAAAATACAAAACTTATCATGTAGGAAACTGACGTAGCGGAAACTTACAAGAACAAGATAGATATATTGCTAGGCGTTGAATCGCGCACGATTACCGCCAAACAATCCTCTAAAACCTATTGAATTGCGCACAACTACTAGGATTTAGGCATCCAAATCGCACTCAATTTGGGATAAAAATAATCTTTGATTATTAAACAACGAAACTGTCTCACAATAATGAAAAAGACAAATAAATAGGGCTACAAACGAAAACCCTAAAACAGAGAAGCAAAATACCGAAAATAACCCAAAAATATACGAAACACGAAATAAAACTTTAAATGGAAATTTAAGGCCCAAAACAATCGAATTAGAGGAAAAAGTTGATTTACAACAGGCATAACGTGTTGCACCCGTTGTAGATCTCTGAATTAGCTTCGATTTGAT
>CATIWM010145260.1:0-30332 GCA_949671775.1 Mallotus repandus
TGCTATGTGGATATATGACAATTGATAAATTTATGATTGCAGTAATTACTTGTTATAAAATTGCACTTGATCATTTGTATGTGGATATAAAAGGATGTTGTGACCAACTTGACTAATACTTGCAAATCACTTGGAAAATATTAATGATCAAAGGATATCACTTGATTCACTTGTTTTGTGCAGGCCAACAAAATCAATTTTCACTTGTCACTTGTTTCACTTGAACCCGGGTGCAGTATTATTTTACAAGGTCACAACAAATAAAACAAGACGAAGCATATGCATAAGTAATATTCGAATTTTGTATTTATTTTGTGAAATGTTTGAGCTATTTGTTAAAAAAGCCTTTGGAATTTAATTTATGTTTATATTCATTGAGTCGTGACTTACCAAGTCGCAATTATTTTTCCAGATAGTGAAGCTTGAAGTGTGACTATTTTGAAGCATATAGCATGGTAGTTAAAGCATGGAGCATAGGTTGTCGGCCGAACCCAGACTCTCTCCTTGTAGCATACGTATGCTCACTAGTTAATATAAATATTTGTATGTGTGTATGGATATACATAAGTGTGTGTATAATAACTAAGTGTAAATAAATGATGCTTAAGAATAATAAGAGATATCATGTTGCGTAATAATAGTACGTGTATAGGTGTTACAATAACAAAAGTAAGCCCAGTAGCCATAGCAATAAATTTGATAAGGCGATTTTATTTTCAGGAAAAGCTAGTCTATTAAAATCTCCAAAAGAATATGATCACAAAATTTAACACAAAAAGAATTGCCTCCTTGTCTCTTTAAAAAATGTCAGCAAAAAAATGCCCACAAGAATTGGAGCCATGGATTTCATGCATCACAATTTCACACTTAAAGCAAAAAAGTCAACAATATAACTAAGAAGAAAATTTGAAAGACAGAAGCAAACATTAAAAACTAAGTTTTTGTCCTAATTTGCTAAATATGTAGAGTTTAGGAAAAAATCTTCAGGCGTAGGTTCTTTATCTCGAATGACCACACCAAAGAATTAAATTCTTTATAACTAATATGAGTACTTTCTCATAAAAATACCCTTACCTCCAATCGTCACTCCAACAGCTTCTCTAGGAATGCAATTTACACTGCAATGAAAGCAACATTATCATTATCACGATATAGTACCATACATTTGCACATGAGGTCAGTCACATACAGTATAATAAATTTACTTACCTTCCCAATTGGATAAGCAATAGGATAGCATATGAACATCAAGAGTGCCCCAACCACACAAAATTTGCACCAACATACAATCCATATCTTAAGTATATAGCTTGGGGAATAACCTGATCAAACATAGATTATGCATAAATTAATCCTTTTCTAAATCTACGATAATTACACAGAAGAAACATAAGGAATTTACAGGGAAATAACCTGATCAAACATAGATTATACATAAATTAATCCTTTTCTAAATCTACGATAATTACAAAGAAGAAATATAAGGAATTCGTAACAAGTTGTATTTGTACCTCCCCAAAAGCAAAAACAAATGTAACAGACAACAAAATAGCAACAAAGGGGTGAAAAATCTTATCAAGGTAAATAGGAAATGCCTACAAGAACACCAACACACGCGCACACCAAAAAAAATGATTCCCCTTTTAATTGCAGGTGGATTGAATATAGTTGAATGAATAAAAAAAACATGTTGAATGAATTAATGTCATCAATATTAAATTGAAAAAACCCACCAAAGATCCTCCACGGCTAATGAAAAGGTCAGGAATGTTGATAGAATTACAAAAACTTAGTCTCTAAACACAGCAGATTATCAATGTTAAAATATCACTGTATAAACAAAACTTCAATCAAATCAATCTAAAAAAAAACCCACAAAAAATGACTGAAAAAACATGTATAAATATAGCGAGAATTGTAATAGGAGATGTAAATGGAATTAAGTAACCAAATTCATTAGGGTTCTTCTGAAGATTTTGAGGAATAGGAGCAACAGAAAAGAAGATGAAAAGAAGATGGAATTCACTACAGGATGCAGATGGAATTCGCTACGGGATGGAGAGGAATATTTTTTTGGGTTCTTTTTTAAGATTTTGAGGAACAGGAACAACACAGAAGAAGATGAAAAGAAGTAAAATTAATTATGGAAAGATGAAATTCATTAATGGATTCATTAAGGGACCATTTATTGCTCTCTTCCACTGACAGAGAATAAAACCTAATTCAGAGCTTCACACGTGTTTCAATTCTAGAGAGCCAAGTGTCAAATTTTGGAACATCACTTGTAGAGCTCAACTTTATATATTTATATAGATTAAATTAAATTTTTAATTAAGGGAAAAGGTGCATCTAAGCCCTTAATGTTTACCTTGTAGAGCGGATAAACCCTTAATATTTTTTTAGACAAAAAAAGCACAAAAATAAGTTTTTTAGGTATTCTAAGCCCCTGGTTTTAACAACAGTTACATGTCTCTGTTAACTAGCTGATGTTGCCATTTTTATCAAAAAAAAAAAAGGAAAAAGTCATAAACAAAAATAAAAAAAGAAGTTGAAGTTGACGAAAAAGACCTCTGTAACTGCATTTGCGAAGAAAAGCAGGGATAATGTGTCTAGTAGAATCATCAGCTTCAACTAACAACACTCTAAGTACCATCCTTGGTAAATATTTCTCCCATTGAACAACCTCTGATGATCCTTGTTTCTCCTCTGTTTTTTTCTTTTAGCTCTTTTCCACCTCTATCTCTCCTCCACCGCTGCTACTCGTAACCGCCGCCACCACCTCACCCATTCTCAAACACGACAACAAAGCAACCAAAACAACATAACACATATAACAGATCAAAGAAAAACCCTAATTTTGTAAAGATAAACAGTAGCTTGCAGTAGTATACCAAGCTACACAAGATATTTCAATTACAACACAACCAGGTGTGTATGTATCCATTCAAATTCTTTCCTATTGCTCATTGAATTTATTGGGTTATGTGCTTTTTAATCATATCAAGAGCAAATAATTCATGGGTTTGTTTTATTTTTTTCAAATTATTTTTTACTTCTAATGGGTCTCATCTATTTCATCCCAATTTCAATGTTCAAATTCAAAAGTAGCAACAACAATGGCAGTAGTAGTAGCTATCTTCAAAACTAGCAAATGGCCATTCTAAGATCATCGGGGAAATTTTAGCCTGAAGATTATGGAAATGTGATTATTTGGCTGCAGCATGGGCTTTAGCCAAGCTTTCATCAAGGCAATTTGTGATGGGGTTGAGGATAATTTAACGGCAAGATCACTTCCTGATTGTACTGTAGACTCGATAATTGGGGACAATGCTACAGCTAATGGTGGTGTATGCATCAAGAAGACCAAAGAAATTCAGCAGCCGGAGCATTGGGTTCAATCCAGGAAACTCAAGTTTTGGAATTGGCAGGAGCATGTAAAGGGGAAGAACCACACCCCTTATATGTAAAATCATGAGTTCATTGGCTGCTGTCATGGCACATATACTTTCTCACAGGGCAACTAATGTATGGTGACTGAAGATAACAACGACGATATTTTAGTTGGAGTGGTCGGATATGCAAGCATTCTGTTTGCTGTAACCAAACCACCAAATATTGATACTGATGCAGACATTTTATGGGCCATGACGACTCTAGGTTTTTAAGAGTATGTTGAGCCTTTGAAGACATATTTGCACAAGTTCAGAGAAATTGAAGGAGATAAGACTGTTGTCATGATGGGTGGCAGTCACTGGCAAGGCAAGAGAGATCATAATGGGTGGCAGTCATAGCTCTAAACGCAAAAAGTCTCTACTTGAACTACCCATCTCTCCCTCTCACCTCACAAAAAATGGTAAATTTTAGTTAAATCACTAAAAGAATTTACACAAAAACTCGGCACTTCTTTGGCTGAAAATAGAAAATAGGGCTCTTGTTTCCTCTGTTATGAATCAAAAATTAAAATGGGTCGCTTTGTTTTGAATGGAATAATTGATTAGAGGAATAAAAGTATGGTATAAATGAATATCCGATGATCGGAAGTGAGAAGGAGATGTTGAGATGGTGTTGAAGGAATAATTGATACAGACAAATACTTGTCAGTTGGTGTTGGGTTATAAAGAAGACAATTGTATAATGAAAACTTTTTGTTTATGACTTTTTTTTTTTGATAAAAATGGCCACGTCAGCTAGTTAACAGAGACATATAATTGCTGTAAAATTCAATAGCTTAGAATATCTAAAAAACTTAATATTGTGCTTTGTTGGACTAAAAAAAATATTAAAAATTTATCCGCTCTAAGGGGTAATATTAAGGGTTTAGATGCACCTTTTTCCTTTAATTAATTAAAAAAAGTAAGATAATAAAAGCTTGGGAGTTGGAAAAAGTTTGGATCCCATTGATTTATTAATTAAACGTCTACTATTGGAAAAATAATAATAATAATAATTTTTTTTAAGCTATAACGGTTTGACTAGCTAGCCCACAACTACAAGCTTTAAAAGAACTCCAGAGCAATTAATTAAAGAGTTGACAAATTCAGATTTTGATAGGTAGAATTAATCTCAGCTTTCGAGTCCACTTATTACATTAACATTTTTATTTTTTTAATAATTAACTTAAATGGAGCTAAGCCTCTAAGCTTAAAATGAAAAAAATTAGTAAAAGTTAAAAAATTGAATTTTATTCTCAATTAAATATCTTAACCATGAAACATTTATTCTAAATAGAATAAGCGACTAACATTTTCATTTTACTTAAATGGAATTTTAACATTATTAATTAACAAAGCACCCACTAAGTCGTTTCACTACTACTGTGTCTGTAATAGAACGAACAATCACCATTCATCAACATAAAAACGGGGATAAATTTTTTCCTTTTTGTTTTTTCTTTGAAGAGTGTGGTAGAAATGTACATAGAGCGCATAGGAACTCGAAAAACAATATAGAAAGATTGTCCAAAATGAGCGCTAGGAAACAGTTCCAATGCATAAATTAACTCTGCATTCTCCACAGAGAGAGAGAGAGAGAGAGAGAAAGCAAAGTAGATGCATGTGTCCGTTTACATGACAAGCAACAAATACACCTTTGCATGTGGTATATAAATCTTCAGATCAATGAAAAAGATACCCATTTACCCATTTTCTTTGCTTTTCTTTTCTTTTCTTCCCCTATTTCATTTCTTTAGATTAGTGTGTGTATCTGTGTGCGCGTGTTTGTGTCTCAGAGAGGGTAGAGATGGCTGTAGGAGGAGGTGGATCCTACAAAGGAAACAGCAGAGGGAGGTCATATGGAGTGATGCTGATTCTTGCATTTGGGGCTGCATTGCTGGGGGTTATGGTGATTCACAAACTCAGGGAGCGACGCATCTGCAACCTCCATATCAAAGACAAGGACGCCCAGCTTATTTCACTTCACCTTCTTCTCCAGGTCTCCCTCTTTCTCTCATATGCACGCATGTTACTTTCTACCTGTCCTTCTCTTGGCTTGACATGTATGAGGCAACATGCATTTTCGTCTTTACCCTTTGACTATTTTGGTGCAACTATGAAACCACTAATTCTTCTGACCACTCTTTGCATGTAGTCCAGAGTCGTCTCTTTTCAATACTGTTTTCTGTTTGTACATACATATACTTCTAATGTCCCTGTTTATTCAGTGAAAACACATACTTTATATCTACATACAGCAGCGGAGATCTGTTTAGCTTACCTCGACTGTGTAGTGTATAGGATCTTGCCTTAATTTAAAGCATAGAGCAAATCCTTTAGATTTTGCTCATTTTGCATGGCTATGACCAAAATTCTCTTCAGGAAAAATTCTATTTTGTTCTATTTATATTGGTTCGAGAGTGAATTCTTTAATAAAATCATATTCTGAGTAATAATAGCTACAAGTTGAGTTTACAGGTAATGACTGAATGCACCGGCTGCACATCATGTAGTAATGCCCAATTAGCTAGATTTCTATTTAATAACACTATTTGCACCATTTTCATGTAAGCAGAAGGAAAGAGACCACACAAAAGAAATGAAGAGGAAGGGCGAAGAGATGAAAGCTAAGATATACTCCCTCAGAAACCAAAAGATGGAGACTGAAAGAAGAATTCTAGAGATGCAATCCACAATTGATTCCCTAAAAGATGAAATGCAGATCATGGAGTCTGCACTGGAGGAGAAACAGAATGCCATCACAATACATTCAGACAACGACAACCCTCAAATAAAAACTCTAATGGAACGTCTGAAGCAAAAGGAAGCTGAAATCAAGGATTTGAAGTACCATCTCAAAAATCCAACCAAGATTTGGGCAGTACGCACAGATGATCCATCAAATACACGATTAAGTTCAAATGTGACAGGAAATTCAGCAGATGGAGAGAAGGCAAAGGGTGGGCAGCAAATGCATGGATCTACAAATTACAGCAGTGGTTTGAATTCAATAAGGGGCAATGAAAGTCGCAATGCATCCACCACTCTCATAAAAGGTGAGAATACTGCTAGAGTTGATGAATATAGACGCAAAAACAAGGTAATAGTTGTTGATAGGTTGGAACTGCCCAGAGAAGGACAGGTGAAGAAGCTGGAGAATTCATTTGAAGGTCTCAGAAACTATGGCATAGTTGGAATTGAGACCACTGATAATGGTGAAGGAAACGAAAACAAAGATTCTCAAGAGAGGGGTGCTTTAGGTTCAGGAGAAGAAAATAAAATTGCAAATACAACTGATGAAATTATAACCACAGTTGAGAAAGTGTCACGAACAAGCAATGCTGACATGAGATCCACAGACAGAGAAGAGTACAAGGGTGATAGAGATAGGCAGCTAGAGCTTAATAATTCTCAACAAGAAAAGAGCCAGGATCAAGAGAATTTTAAAGGAGGGATTAAATTGGCGAACCAGGATGGCACTAGAAGTTCCAGTTTGAGGGTGAAGGACAAGCATGCAAAAGTAAAGAGATGGAGAATACTGGCTAGGAACAGAAGGTTGGAGAGCAATAGAAAATATGGAAACAATG
Organism: Mallotus repandus; assembly: GCA_949671775.1. Classification (NCBI taxonomy): domain Eukaryota; kingdom Viridiplantae; phylum Streptophyta; class Magnoliopsida; order Malpighiales; family Euphorbiaceae; genus Mallotus; species Mallotus repandus. Next base: position 7,019 of record CATIWM010145260.1, read on the forward strand.
GTGCTCAAGGCATGAGAAAAAGAAAAATTCCTCATGATGGTCAGGATGAAGTGGGAGACAGAGAAAAGGCATCAACTGCTAATAAGGGAACATACAGCGAGACTGCTGCAGGTGTAAATAATCCAACAGAAGTAGCTAAGGCTGAGGATGTTTCTAGCAACAAATTACTGGAACCTCAAAACCCTGAAAATGCTGTAGATCTAAATAACAGACCTGTTTTAGATGATGCAAATCACTTAGGGAAGCTGTATGGGCTGTCTCAGGCTAGTCTAGAGTTGACGAATGGAAACTTTGACAATAATACAAATAACATTAGAGGCAAAGCCGAGAAAGAGAGATTGAATGAAGTTGAACAATATGAAGGCCAAGACACTACCAAAAACAGGAACATACAAATCAGTGGTGAACAAGCAAATGCTGCCAGCAACAATGATAGACCAGAAGAAACAGAGGCTGCAGATATGGACAATGAGACAGATTCAGCCACTATAGTTTCCTATTGGGAATCAGTTCCTGATTTGGAAGAAGATAAAGAAGAGTACAATGACCAGACAGGAGACGAGCCTGAGTTCTAGCCAATTCAAAACTATTATGCCTTTGACTTAATCTGATATCTATCTAATTTACAACCCGAATGTGCTTTTGCTTTCTGTAAGGATGGTTGATACATGCATTAGAGCAGGAGCTTTGAGCTTTTGACTTACTCCATGCTCTATTTAATTTATGAGTTACAACTTGTATGTGCTTTTGTTTTTCTGCAAAGGTGGTTGATACTTGCATTAGAGGAGCTACTAGTGGTGTTTGCTTGTATGCCTAAAACTAAATGGAGATACGAGGGATTCTGTTCCCAAGTTGATGACAAATAATTGTTTAGGAGACTTCTTTTCAAATGGAAATGCTAATTTCAAGAATATAAATAAAAAGCCATTTAAGTAGGTTTTGCATATGTTTCCAAGCTCTAGAAAGGATGAAGAGGGGAAACGATCTAACGCTGAAACATCTCTTCGCATCAAATTGTTAACTTTTTAAACCTACTGTTCTCAATACTTCAGCATGCATGCTGTCAGTCAAACCTGGATATTTGCATCAGAGTTTATGTTTCTGTTTGTTTTCCATGACTTAACTCGAGACAAGATGCAGGTGGCTATAACAATCATAAGCAGATTATACCGATTATTCTTAACTTTCTGCCTATGACATGCCTACTTTAGCAGGCTTTTATGAGAAAATGTTATCACATTGATTGCAAGTGCAAAGTTCACTTAATAATTTTCACAAGTAACAAATACATGTCATCCTCAAACTTTAGTTTAAATACTTTACCAAGATAAAAGATCAAGTAATTAATAATTTTATATTTTTTTGTTCAAATATATTCCAGACAATGATGACAACGAATGAGAACCCGTAACTAGTAAAATAAAAATGATCTCTTATCCAGAAATTACTATAGTTGAAAGTGGAATCATGCCAGGGCATAACTGCCAACAATCATCATTCAATTCTTGTCCTTTTAAATGCATCGATTGAATTTAGATTTTCAAGATTATAACACATTGTTTACAAATATCAGGTAAGGGCTCAAATCATCAGAATAATTCGAGAAAGGGTGGAAAAATGAGAAGGGTTTTTATTCTTCCAAAAAAGTCATAAAACTTTAAGTTGAATCATCCATCATTTTCCAGTAAATGGATCACAAATTGGTTAGCAGAATAATCTGCAAGCAATCAAAAGAAATTCTACAAGCGATTTCCAGCCAAACACATTATTACCAGGAACGTTAAGGATGCCTGAGAGCTCCAAACCTCAGTGTGCTGCCTCTAGCAAGTTCTGCAAACATGCAATTAAGTGTTAAGAAAAATGTTGTAATCTTACAAAAAAAAAAAAAGAATAAACACGGTCAATAACTAAGCCTGCAACTTGCAAGATAAAGTTGATCAACTACAAGTCAGGTATCCCTTGCTGGTAATATCCACTGTGTGCCCCGATATTTCTCTCACCGAGTTATATTACAAACTCCATGTGAGAGATCATAATAGCAAAGGCAGTACTCTCATGTGGTTGTCAATCAATTAATGAGAGATGTATATTTTCTAGGATTAACGGTTGTAACTTGTAAATAAATAAAGGAAGATATAATTCTTTCCTTCACCAGAAATTCAATCAGTTCAGCACAGTGGACTCAGCAAGAGATGAGGATGTAAAATATGCCAAAACAGAAGAAGGTGAAGACCATCGCATGAGAAACAATATGTACCAAACAGCTACAAAAGGTGCACAGGCACTTCATTCTACCAACCAAAATCACAAGGGAAGAATATGATTGTTACCTCTTCCTTCTTGCCCTTGCCTCTAGTGAAAAACTTGTATCCACTAAAGAAGAGTAGACCCCAACCAGATAAAGAGACAATTACAAACTGCGAAAGCAGAACATACAATAAAACAATCAAGACAGAGTCCCATGTGTACATATATTCTATTACATTAGCAACTTAAAAAGAAAGAGCAGAAGAAAACTAACATGCTCTTCCTTCCAATTAGCTGGGTTCATTGGTTCTTGCCAACAATTAACCCTTGGAGGTCCATGGTGATCTGTGACAACCATGAAAACAAAATCTAGCTTAACAACCAGAGAACACTACTACAGAAACAAAATTAAATGTTGTGATTGCAAGCCATAACCCAGATTGCAAGAACAAGAAAGTCGAAATCTTTCCTCTCTACTCAACCTAACTGTAATTGAAGATTTTAGTTTTAGCTGAATTGAAGATGCGATCTTTTTACTAGTTCAGTATCAGAATTAAAACAAAAAGGCAACAAGAGATATTTCTAATAGTTGCTTTCGCTTAGAATTTATCAGCACCGGCTAAAGAGAACAAAAATGCATCTATGAATTAACAAAAAAAAAAGGGCCTGTCCGATCTCCGATCTATAGTAATTGGTAAATATAAGGATGAAAAGATTAGATTACCTGCAGCACCAGCGAGGCCACGGCGGTGGAGGAGGGAGGCAGCTTGGGCGGATGTTTTGGAAGAGGAAAGTCGAGAAGCAGCTTGACGAGCTGCAGCTGCTGCTAATGTAGCCATGGCTCTTGCAGAGTTGAAACGCAGAATTTCACAATGTTATTGGCGATTGCCCAGTTTGAAGATTAGGAAAAAGCCTTCGCGAAATGTGAGGACTTAAAAGAAACGGTGTCGTATACTCCGCTGGTAAACAACACAGCACTGCATGACCTTGCTTCCTCCTTTCTATTTTTCCTTTAATTATTTATTTTGACAAAATATAAAAGAAAAAACACACACACACTCTCTCTCTCTCTCTCTCTCTCTCTCTCTCTCTATATATATATATATATATATATATATTGATGATATTTGTAGCAGGCCCGCTTACAGACAAAGAATTTTTTTTTCTGGACAGTACTACTCCCATGAATGGGCAGTATTATTTTTTAATGTGATTTTTTTTTTATTTTTACAGTCTTCTTTGAATAACGTGCCACTACAAATAATATTTCAGTATAGTATTATTTGTTCGATGGTTTAGATGTCACGAGACATATTATTTTATACGAGATTGAATTCTTCCACCCGGAATTGAGTAGTTTTAATTGTTGAAATTATTTGGAGTGCTAAGTTCTGAATAGTGAATACTATTATGATACCAAGCCTTTCAATTTTTTTTTTATTTTTTTGCTTTTAATTTCTCAGAAATTTCTGATAGGTAATTATATTATTACAGCACCTTCAGTGACTTGAATTATCACCAATTGTTATTTCTTTGCATGTGATATGAGTTATAGGAGAATTTTTGAGAATTTATATCATTTGGACAGCAGAAGAAATGTTCACAAATTTTTCTTTGTAACAATGACACAAAGAGTAACCATGAATATGTGAAAATAATTTGCATTCATCTGCTACTCTAATAATTGTCCTGCCCCAAAGGTTAGAACTGCCTAGTTCAACAAGTCATCAAGTGTTTTGTCGCTGCTGCCATATATTTAGCTTGAATTATATAGCACTTCAAGCTCCTTTCTTGAATCTGTCCACACAATTCAATGTAAATCATTATTGATGGATTTCCATTCAAGAACCTGATTTTTTTCAGTGTGTTTGATGGAGATTATGAATGAACATAGGAGTTGAAACTTGTACCTCTAGTGTGGATATTGCCTGGAGAAGTTCTAGGCACTCCTCTAACAGTAACTTTTCTTGTGAAACCACTTCTGCGAGCTGTGAAAGTAATGCTGCACTCTTTTCAGTCTGATGATCAAATGAAACAATTTCAACGGTAATTCAGATTCTATTACTAGGGCATGGCAAGCTATGTGACAAACAGCTTTATGTAACAGCAGCTGCTTACCAAAGGTGAAAAGGGTGTTAAAGCTGACTTGATGGAGGCTGCAAGATCCGATGCATGTCGAAGTGCGACGGAAGTCAATTGTGGCTCAACCTGAATGATAGTTTTTGTTTTAGTAAATTTATGCAGTGCATAGCTACAAAGACAGTCTTCCGTTCAGTTTTCTTTTTCTGGACTTACCTCTGCTCCTTCAGTAAGGGGAACTTTACAAACAACAGAATGCAGACACTCTTTGGTCTTCGAAACTGCAGATAAGTGTTGCCTTTCCATATCTCCCCACTCTTCCAATTGTTTTATCTGCACAATAATTACCCCAAGTTAGAGGTATATATATATATGTTTCATGGACAATAGTATTCATCATCCGACATAATGTACTGACTTGAGATTGTAGTATAAGGTCTAGCTTCATCTCACACTTTTCCTTCTGCAGTTGTAATTTCTTCAGCATTACGGATCGTTGCAAATTTGCAAGACTATACCATGCGTACAACACATTGTTCTGCAAAACCATCAGAAAATATTGCTACAGGCTCCAAAGAAATGGGAAAGTGTTAAGACAAATGTTTGCCTAACAAGTACATAGCAAGCATAGCGGTTCGGCAGTGCACAAATTGGATAGCATACGTAGTCAATAAGAATAAGATCATTATGTCTTGCTCAAGTAAACTTTTCAATGTTGCAGGTTTGCAGACCATGATACAAGTTGTATAGATATAAGGTCATTTTTAACCAACATATGTATCTTAATTAGCAAAATCAGCATGCATACCTCCACTTGCTTAACTATGTTACCATTCACAACATCAGCTCTAGCATTTGCATAACGCCACTGCATCTGCCGATTATGAAGCAGCCTTAGCTGATGAATGATCTCTACATTCCCAGAACCCAGAACCAATGGACTGGATGGAGACGATTTCTTACCCTTAAACAAGTCCAACCCCAAATTCAGCCATTTCTCCACTCCTTTAGGACTCCTAGAAGGACTTGATGGTGGCTTCAAACTCGAAAAGGACATTGGCCTTTCCTTACTTTCCACTGACATGGGCGGTGACCCTGATCGCCCTGGTGACAATGCCCATTGCGATGTAGCACTTCCATAGACAGTAAGAGAATTAGCCCTTTTAATTGCCTTATTTAATGTAAATTTCTTCAATTTTGGAGAAGCATCTAAAGATACTGGATGTTGAATGTTAGAGTCTGATATGCCTCTTTTAAGCCTTGTCGAAATATCTTGCAAGTACTTGGAAGAAACCTCAATACCAGATTTTCTTGAGTTTTTCCTGGTAGCTGGAGAAACACAATCTGCAGCAGAATAATTCTCGCTAGACTGAGATTCTGCCTCAACATTATCCATAAAAGAATCTGATTTGCGATGAGATACACGAGTACTTCTAGAGTTTCGATATAGCACATTTTCATCAACTGATAACCTTCCGGGCACAAAACCTGAATTATCATACATTGTATTGGAAGAGGAGGAGGATGATGATGAGGACGATAACGATGATGAAGATGATTTTCTTGTATACCTCATGGACCCTCCAAGTGGTCTGTAATTTTCTTTTATGATTTGTTTTTCTTTTTCTTTCTTGTTCTCATTCTCGAACCTGCGAGACTCAGAGCGGCTTTTTTGCAACACATTGCTATCTTTCCAAGATTTCTCGGCTTTTTTCATCTCTAGTAAATCCTTGAGTCTATCATTTCCAAGATGGTCAGCAAGAGTGCCGAGACTATTGTCGTTTGATGATGGATGTGAAGGAGACGAATTAGCAACGGTTGAAGGCCAAAGGCCTCGAATGGAACCAGAGTCTTCAACACTCCGGTGGTGGTCCTTTCGGGCATCTGTGGTTTTATGACGAACTGGTGAAAAAGCCTGGCTCTGAGTCGGAGATGGAATTCGATTATCATGTGAAGTTGAGGATGTTGGGAACAAGAATCTAGAGCTGACTCCACGGGATTTTAGCTTTCTTGGCTTGAGAGATTGATCTGGGAGTAAAGGTTCAGTACTGTCACTCTTCATAGTTTCTTCAGGAGGAAGGAGGGAGAGAGAGACTGAGAAAAGTTGTTAAAAATATAAATATAGTGTAGATTTTTTGGGGTTGTTTGTTTTGAAAAACAGATGAGAAGAAAAACAAACTTTTGAAAATGGCGGCAAAATAGATATGCAGGCTGCCGGCTGGTTGTGGGTGGCAGGAAATTACTGGAGGATCCTCTTGAATTGGTCAATGCATGCCTTTTTTGGGTTTCTTCGGGGTGGAGGGAAGCCAAGGGTAGTGTGGGAAATGAGTTAGCTTCTGTTGGATTTTCTGAGAGATCTTTGGGAAGTCAGAGATAAGGAAGAAGCACAAACGTTTCTTGATTGAGGATCCTGCCCGCCGGCATTTGCCATTACAAGTGGTCCATGTGGGATCTTGCCACGTAGCTAAAACATTCTTCTATTAAGTTCTTTACTTGAGGAAATTCACGAATCAGGTAGTGGAACAGTCTGAACTTTGACATATGGCAGAACTGGCCAATGTTCCAAGCTATCTATATATATATTTTTCAGGTTTCTTGATGGAGTTGTTTGGATAATAGTATAAACTATAGCACAGCCGTATGAATCCCATGATAGCTCATTATCCAGTAAATGCCGTTTGATGAAAATGACAATATTTGGGGCGAGGAGTAGGTTACGGGCTATAACAAATTTGCTATTTCCTTCCGTAATTAGGACCCAACTGAACTTTAATCGCATGTTTCTTAAACTTGAAAACACACGCATGAACTCCAACCCTTACCTCTACCCCGCTAAAAAAAATCGTAGGCTGATCTACTTCATCTTCCTCTGGTTATATGTGCTCAGTCATTACATAGGAAAAGAAACCAAAATTTCCATGATTGAAAAAATAAGAAGCAAAAAAGAACTTTAATATTATCAATCTTATGGAATAAATTCTGGCTCAAGTTGAGTAGTCTGCTGAGATTAAGCCTCAGACCAATGGCAAATATAGGATATGAGAACAACTGAAAACTGCAGCGGATAACTGATAGGTTTTGTTTACAACTCAGTCTACATAAATATAGGCTAAAAATCTTGGTCATCATGTAACCTCAATAATTGATGCAAAAAGAAGCATTCTATGCTACAACAGGCACTTTTACAACCATTGCCCATGCTTGATCCTGTAAAAATTGCACAAGCATACTTCACTACAAAATTTAGATGTTCTTATGCACCAGGTGAAATGTGAAGCTTCTCATGTCTGATATCAATGGAAATTGCATTCCTGCAATAAAGGATGAGAATAATCTACATACTTCTCCCAAAGAGGCTTGTACTTTTCCATCCCAATCTTCAACCACGGCTTTGAGTTTCCATTGAAGTGCAACACTGCCCCCTTCTCTATCTTGTGAGGATCAACATTTGTGTAACCTAATCCCAAGATATGCCATAAGGGATCTAATGGCTCTGTCAGTCCATAGAAAGTCAGAAGTCCTGGCGGTAGAGTCCCAAGTTTCCAAAGTGTACGGTCAACATTCTTTTCCTGCCAGTAGTGGTAGATGTTAGTTACGTTTCTTTTTCTCCACTCAACTAAATCAAAAACATTCATCCCAAATGCCCAGCCACATGCATCAGGGTCAAAATGTTCCCGTATGAGAGGGTGAGAATAATTCAGGTACTTGTGGTATCGATGAAATGTCTCCATGCAAGTCTCCACCGCTCCATTGACATTGCCATTCAAATCAATTGAAAATACAGCAGAGAGATCCTTCTGAACCACTACATCATCATCAAGGAATACTAGCTTCTTCAATGCAGGATAAACTTCAGGAATATAAAACCTTAGGTGATTTAGCATGGACAAATATTTTGGGTTCCGGAACTTGATTGGAGTCCGACTGTCATCAGTATGACCAGAAAAGTAATAGTTTTGTGTTTCAGAGTCTTGGAGCTGCTTGAGAACTGGCACATAAGAAGCATTCAACCACTTAAAGTCCTCAAATTTCTGAACCTCCACAGTCACTCCTCTGAAATCATTCATGGCAAACCAAGCTTTCATTGCAACGTAGTTTATTTCATCAGTAACAATATGAAAGACAACCATATTTGGATTTTTGGAATTTACTGCAGTAGAATTGACCACAACTGAAGTTGCAAGTATGTTGTCAGAGAAGACACAGAAATGATATAGACTGCTATCTCTAAGTTTTGCTTCCATGCGCAATTTTTCATTGAACTTTCTCCGCAAATTCAAATTCCCAAACCATTCAGTAGTTACCCGAATACCAAGGCAGTAAAGACCTTTTGGAACTTCTTCCGCTGCTATTTGTCCATACTTTGAACTCTTCTCAGTCACAGAACTCATTTGTTCTTCAAGTGCTTGGATTTTGGCTTTCAGTCTCATGATCATAGTTGCACTATCATAATGGAGCTGCTGGGCTTGGTAGAGTAGAAGTGCCATATCACGAATTGCAGTTTCTGATTCTCTGGTTGTTAAAGGAGCTCGTCTTGTTGCAGCATTTGATAGGAGGACCTGAGAATTCCGGATCTGGGCACTTAACTCCCAAGCAAACTGAAGATTGTTGCTTTCTTTTGCAATCACAACAAAAGCTTTTGCAAGAGAAATTTGGTCAGTAAGTTGTCTGGTAACTGAGTTAGGACTCACCATTTCATCAGTAATGTTTAAGCCTTCCATAATTCTATCACGATTGTACAATCTCCCCTAAACAGAAAACAAAAAACACTGATCTTAGTTGTTCCAAGACACAATATTATCATTATAATGCATAGGGTAAACACACAGAAGTTCAACCATGTACTAGTGTTCCCAGCAGGACACTGATGCCAATGGACTGGGACAATAACAATCTATGGTACAGATCATGTCTCTAAATCATGAAAAGTTTCAAGACAGAATGAAATATCAGCAATTGAATATAATTTCTAACACTGTTATATGCACAAAAAAAGAGTAAAAAAAAGTAATACAAAGAACTGACAAGATCTATATGAAGGCCATCAACTGCAAAATGAAAACAGTGCTTTCTCATTACTATATTAAAATGCTCTCCTGCATGCAATGAGAAAAAACCTGCCCCTTTCATAATCCATGTGAATTTTAATTGCACTGCAGTTCAAAGTGATGTGCTGAATTACAATGTCAATTCTGGCTTCAATAAAAATTTCTTTCCAGAGTACAATGATTTTGACATGTTAAGATCAAGAACAAACAGTTATTATCATATTTTCTCATGGCAATGATTAGCCAATCATAGTTAGAAATCATGTTTGGCAGCTCTTATCTTATCCCAAAAGACTCTTAAATTCTGCCTCAACTCTTATAGGTAGTGTATACAGTAATAGTTTTAAGCAAACTAAAGGAGACATCGATGCATACTGTTATTGCAAATCTCAAAATACAATATCTGCTCCTCCATTCAGAGGCTATAAGAATTCCAAGGAAGGCATTCAAACACATCATGACTAATACTATGGTTTATTGAATGACTAAAGCAACTACAAGCAGCAAATATCCAACAATATTTTTTAAAAATAACTACTGATAATTTGCAAAACATAAGCGGCCCAACTAAATGTCTCCAAAGGCTTGCAATCATCAGATAATGGAAAAAGTATCAAAAAATGAATCTAAATACCAGTTCACAATTTGATAAAATGCAGCAACTCAAGAATACTATTCCATTCAACCTATGTTCACAAAGTTTGATAGAGTTCATTGCAAGAGTAAAATTAAAATGGAGGTAGCATGCTTGGAAAGATGGAACCAGTGGGACACGTTCCAGAAAAGTTATTACAAATCAGGAATATTTCAATAATTACTACGTAACTAGCAGCAAAAAAAAGTTACGTATGTCCGGCTTTCTTAGCAATTCTGTGATCTGATGAACAGATAGCTGCTTGTGTAAACCTCAAATCATATCAATCAAGCTCAATCTAAAATAAGCCTTCATAACCATTGATGCTTCAGTATACAATGTCTCATAACTCCAACTTTTATATGATTAAACTCTTAAAGCAAATAACATTTTCTTTTTTCTGTTACCTCTACACCCTTCTCCTTGTATCTCTCCCACACCCCTTTGCTTTTTATTACATACCACAAAACCTACCAGATGCTGCACTCATAGATCTTTTTATGACATAGCATGTCCGCCTAGCTCAAACCAATTCCAGATGAAAATAAAAGTTTCATTTCAAAACTTTAAGAGACACCCAATCTCTCAATGATTTTCAGCTTAATAAAGTCAATATCTGGTCATAAAATTGCTATAGTTCAAATTAAAACAGCTCTTTCAACTAAGAACTCGAATTCCCGCCAGTTTAGCCACTTGTCGGCAGCAATCAAACACAGCACAACCATCCAATTGAACCCAAAAAGACCAGAAGAGGAAAAAGAAGAATAAAGAAGAGAAATTTACCTTAGCAAGGGAGGGTCTGGATTCGATCTTACTCTCTTTGCTAAAAATTACTATAAAGAGCAAAACCACTATACCAAAAAGAGTCCACCACACCACATTGGACAATCTCCGCCTCCCCGGCCGTCGAAAATCCATCGGTCTCCGCCTCATTCTCTAATCCCACTTTGGACAAAGATTCCAGCTTTTTCTGTTTCGTTTCCAGAGCAAGAAAAAGTTGAAATTTTTATCGGGCGGGGAATCACAATTGTGGGTTTTCAGTCCAAATTCGTCAATTCCCAGCACAGATCAGATTGAGATTGAAACTGGGTCTTCGTTTTCAAAAAAAGTTTTTCTTGATTTGGATTCTTGTGGGTTGCTTTTGGCCTATTGGAGTTTGTATGAAGCTGAACAGAGTTTTTTTTTTTCTCTCTCTTTTCTTTCTTTTCAAGTTCGAGACTCAGTTATGATAGTTGACAGTACAAAGAGTACACAGATAGGAAAATCAAAGAGAGATCGGATAGCTGGACATGTGATTTTGCTATTTTATTTTGTTTTTCGATGTCTTTTTTATGCGATGTTGAGCGAGTGGCTCTGAACCAGTAGACTAGACATTTTTGCCTCTCCAATCTCAATATTTTCGTAGTGGGTGTATTTATGTAATTGGATTAAAGGGAAAACTGTTCAAATGTTTTAAAAAAAATTAACAAATAAAAATAAATAAAAGATTATTAGAGATAACAATTTCTAACTATTCTTGGAATGCAAATTTAATATATAAAGTATAAAAAAAACTCAACATAAAGCATCATTTAAATTTTTCATATTTTAAGAAATATGATTGATGGATTTTTTTTTTAATTATAATTAACATTTGATGTATTTTGGTTATAATTAACACATTTTGATGTCTTTTAGTTTAATATATCATTACTTCCCTAGTTTTAGCTTGTTAATAGAAAGTGCAATGAAGGCAGTTTTGTTCATTTGTCAACCTCAGAACTTGTTAGGACATGAGGGATTCTAAAAATATTGATTTATTTCTTAAAACTTTTATTTGTCATTTTCAACTCAAATTAGTAGCATTTGAAATGAAAGCTACAACACTCTTGTGATTGCAAATGAAGACCATTCATTTTCCTGCAACAAAATGCTCCTAGTCAATTTGACATGGATGACATAATTGTTTGGTGGTAACCAATGAAAAGGTTGTTGATACATTCAAACTCAACATGGAAATTGAAGGCTTCAATTCAAGCTTAATTATGATCTGCTTGCTATGATACAACCTCTTTAGCTTTGATGGCTTAAATAAGGACGTTCAAAACAAAAGGTTTTTAGCTCTTGCACTCTGTTTCTGCAGTAATTGCCTGCCTATATACCATTTCTTCTCGTTCTTCCCATTTTTTATTCCTTTTTCTTTTAAAATGATAGCATCCTCTCGCAGTCGCAGGGCCTATTTTAACATCATCACATGTTATTGTCTAATTTCATAGAGCACATACAGGAGTATATGGGTGTCACTTACAAATGTTGCAAGCACAACTGTCTTTTCTCGTCGGCAATTGATAACAAAGGACTCGGACTTCACAATTTGAATTTGACCATCCACCGCACTCAATTCAATTGGTTAGCCAGTGGCCAGTGCTGGGTTAGACTCGACTTTCAGCTCTGGCAAGCACAAAAGTGTACATTCCTTAAAGACTACATCCTTTCAAGTCGTAACATAAATAGGCTGAATCTTTCCTAGATACTTAAAAACTTCCATTTAGCATGGATATAATACTTGAACAAACTATTTGTTCTGCTAAAAGTTCCTAAAAACAGTAATACAGTTGAGGTGCACAATAGACAACAGAAATATCTATAATTCTGTTTACATTAGACAAGACTAATAACACCCAATTTAACCTTCTAGACGAAATTCTCCCCTTCTTGTTTTCCCTTATTTTGCTTTCTCAAGGTGTAGACAGCAAGTCCTTCCTGAATCTCAATGCCTTCAACCCAATGTTTGGAAATCATATCCACAGGACTTCTAGAAAGGTCGCTGAAAACCACCTATATTAAACATGGTATGGATTAAGGCAGCATCGCTAATAAAGGGGATTTGAGCATACCCCCCAGCAAGAGCACACCTTATGCACTGCAACAAAACCAAAATGTATGCGAATCCCACACCTGCCCAGTAATACATCCCCAATGTACCATTGTAATGAATGAGAGGGAAAAAATTACTTGTATACCATACCACCTGCAGTGCTGTTTCCAACAACATGCCCATCATAAAATGGAACCTGACAAAGTGTGGCACCTCTTTGTTCTTCACAATTCCAAGAAAAGCAAGGGAGTAGTATGACATTGTGAAAAGAAGTGGTAATCTTGAGACAGCTCCAGGGATGTAATATACCAAACCAAAGTAGTCGTAATGTTCTAGGAAGGGCTGGATAAAATTCCCTGTATCGGACATATGCAGTGCAATCAAATAGGGAATAGATGCCACTGTCCTCAACCACCATTCTGGCTTCTCAGCTAATACAGGGAAAGGCAACTTGAAAAAATCGCCTTTGTATGCTTTAGGGAGCTCTGGGGATCTTCGCCTGGTGGGTAGCCTTGGGATTCCATGTAACAGATCATCTTCATCTCCAAAAAGTAGAGTTGATGCAGCAGAGAGATTTGAGAACTTCTTTCCTGCCAAGATAAAAGGCATTGTTAGAATTATAAAATCCAACATTCCAAAGCATATTCAATGATATGATAACATATTCTATTAAGAAATTGATGAAATCTTTTATCATAATACAGAAATTTGAGCTCTTTTTCCTGTACAATAAAGTTTCAGACTACCCGCATTCTTTTAAGATGCAACTGTCAAAGCCTACCATACCTATAACTATAAAATGCAAAAAAATTGTTCTCATAAACAAATATTAGATTTTATCATTGGGATTTAACCACTTGATCTGGTTGCTAAAAAAAAAAACGATTTTATCATTCTCATCCAAATATCTTAGAAATTGTAAAGTATGTGTAACTTCTCTATACTAACTTTTCTTTTTCCTGTTTTTCTTTTCAGGAAAAAAGCTTAGCTTCCAAGGAAAGCACCACCATCCAAAATCTTACAATAGAATGCCAATCAATCATGACAGTCATAAACAAGAAGAAGATAATACAAATGATCCAACATATTTGTGCAACTCTTATAAGCATTTATATGCAAATTTCACCGGTTAAATGTGAAGTATATGTATATTGCAAAACAGCCAAGGGAAAAGGTGTGGATTAGCTGTGAACCAATTCCTCCATTTTTTTTCATTTTCAGCCTTGGTCCTTACACATCATGGTACATCCAATGCAATTCCAATCCTAACGTGAGATCATTGCTGAATTCAGTTAAGAAGATTAAACTTGTAACTAAGTTGAGATTTAGCCCAAAATCTATAATCAGATCTCGTACCAATGTAAGTTCACAGCAAAAAACTATGATCCCTGTTTCCTTAATTTCAATCAGATTAGAACTCATAACATATTTGAAGAATTCAAAGTTCATAAAATGAACAAAAATTAAAATAAAATAAAAAATTCTAAATCAAAGCTGCTCTTCAAAGGAAGAAGAGAACAGAACAGTAACCTTTAGAAGAACAGACAGACAGATGGCGATTAGACGCTTGTGAATCCCTGCTCAGTGACAATTGAGGCAAGGAGGGCAAATTAGAATTACACACAACAACTGAGCTGCGTGATGAGGGCTTCCGTGCTAAAATCTTGTTGCATCCATCTGCAATCACATTCTTATACCTGCTTTCCGGTACAATAGAGAAAGTCTCAACAGATTTCATTTAATTTACACCCTGAATTCACCTAAATGCAAATGCTAAATCCTCTGTTTGATGTGATTTAACCATAAATTTTTAAATGCAATTGCACCAATTTGATTGCAAACTTGATGTGATTGATTGATTGATCTTGTAAACTTTTTAAATGACAAATTGCAAAGCTTTATTCATTTTTTAAATTTATTTCTTTTCAAATTTCATAAATCTAAACTTCCTCCATTAACAATCGATTAAAACCAAAAGGGTTAAAAGAAAAGATATTAAAAATATATTATTTGAATGCTTGATTCTTTAAAAAGAAAGCAATAGAATAAAAAAAAGAGAGAAGAAGAAATTACCGATGAGCAGCGACGGCGGCGGCAACGGCTGGAACCAGAAGTGACGATGGTTTGACGGAGGGAGAGGCGGTGGCCGCCACAGCTGCAGCAGCAGCCCTGATAGCAACGGGAGGCATCGTCAGGATTTCTCTGTTAGCTTTGCACGCAAGAAAGATAGAGAACAGCTCAATATTACGTATTGTGCTAAGAACGCCGCCGTTTTGAAACTTCAACAACAACAAGAATTTATGTACGATAGATGTATATATATATTTTTTTTCAAATCACGAATACACTGGAATACTCTCTCACTCTGGAATTTATTGCAATTAGATAGGAAAGAAAAAAAAAAAACCTGTCTTATGAATAATCTTTATTTAGAGGGCAAATTAAAAAAAAATCATAACAGATAAAATTTCACACATCTTTTAAATTTTAACAATATCATTTAACAATTTTTTAATTTTTGTAATTTTAATTACGGGTAAATTTTTTTTGAAGTTGAAATTATTTTTAGTTTTCTACATGGGATCTATGTAGGATGTAATGTGCAAAATAGTATATTTTATAAGACTCTAAAATTTCAAAATAAACCATTTTAAATGGTTTAATTCGTAAAACAAATAAATAGATAAAATTATATTTCCAAAACAAATAAATAGATAGAATCACTTAAAATTGTGTGTTTTAAAATTTTAGCTCGTACTATTATTTAAAAAATTAATGATAATTTTTATAGTTACATCTATTAATATTTATTTGACAATTTATGTTTTGAATTATAAAAATTTAAAAGTTGGTGAATAATATTATTAAAATTAAAAAATGTGTCCAATTTGCTAAAAGCTTTAAAAAGTGTTTTAATTTACCCTTATTTAGAAGAAAATTATTAAAAAAAAAGAAGGAAATTAATTTTTTCTTATTTTTACCCCATTACACAATCCAGTGTATAAGTCCATATTTCTCTCATAATTCAATTTAAAATTTAAGCCCAAAATCACAACACAAACCATGTTTTTTTTTTTATCTCAATAAACATTTATTGGAGGTACATAGAAAAAATAAATACATGATAAAAATTTTAGAATCATTTGATTCATACTCCGAAATCAGAATGGAAGAGAAATGGCAAATATAATAAAAATGTTAATAAAATATTTAGTTTATTAGGAAATCGAAATCGAAATCGCAATCAATTTTATTTATATATAAAAATATATTAAATAATTATTATTATGAATTTATATTTTTTATTTTATCATTTGAAAAAATATTATATTTTATAAATTTTAATAATATATAAATTTTTGACTAATTTATAATTAATTTGATTTGATTTCATGGGAATGAAAAATTATTGTTTACCCTTGTAAGGGGAATGATGATTCCCATTGATAGGGGAATCTATTCTCATTTCCATGTAAAATTTTAATGAACCAAACACTTAGAATCTGAATCACTCATTCCGATTTCAATCCCCACTCTTATTTTTCATGAAACAAACAGCCCTCCCAACAAATAGATGGTAAAAAATATATGAGACATTAATTTTTTTCTTAATTAATTGAGTTGAATTATAACGTTCAGTTCATCATAACCAGGAAATGTCTTAGTTATGTGCCTCAAGCTCTTTTCTTTCTTGAGGAATTAATTAGACTTTTGCATCCAATATGGTCTAGGTATTGCAAATACAAGGTGGCCTAAATGAAACTTTAACATCAAAAGAAAAAGATTCTTAGAGGCTAATTAATAATTAAAAGGACCACGAATAGTAAGAGGGAATTAATCATGATTCTATATAACCAAATGCACCTAATTCAGCAATCTTTCATCTCCATCTCCATGCATTGAATCTCTGGACTTAAGACTGCAAACTCTTCTACAATATTACTGTACTGAATGAAAGGTAAAAGATTCTGGTAAGATATTACTCGGATAAAAATTTGCAGATATATACATATCTTACTGCAATACATGAAAAGAGTCATTTTTCTGCCGAAATTTATCTTAATAATTAATAACATTAGATTAAATCTTTCATCTTCCTTCAAAAAAAAAAACAATGCTTCATCTCCATCTCCATGCATTGAATCTCTGGACTAAAGAATGCAAACTCTCCTACAATATTACTGTACTGAATGAAAGGTAAAAGATTCTGGTAAGATATTAACTAGGATAAAAATTTGCAGATATATACATATCTTACTGGAATACATGAAAAAGAGTCATTTTTCTGCCAAAATTTATCTTAATAAGTAATAACATTAGCTTAAGAGGACATTAAATAGGAGGATAAAGATGATGTTAAAAAAAAAAAAGGATAAAGATCAATGTTGGACTTCAAAGTCATTTAGATGGACATACAGCCACATCATTCGAAGCCTTCCGTGCTGATGCAATACGACACCTCTTCTTAACATTAATATAGAAGTCAGCTCCCAAAGCAATTGGGCAGCAAGAATAATGGCCAGCGAAGAAACCATCCGCTGGATGATAAGTTGGTTTAACTTTGCTCTCAGCAGGGGGGCAAAATCCACAACCAATGGTATTTCCTGCAATTGGATTAATATATATAAATACATACAGAGCATCATGCATGCCATGCGTGATACAAACTAAAACGTACATAACTAAATCTTCTATGATTATCCAGCATCTATTTTATTATTTATCTCATGCTTCAACCAATAAAAATATCAGAAAAATAAAAAAGGTGAACACAAAAATGTAAGAAGATTCCCACATATATCAATATATTAAGGAAGTGTACAATCAAAATAGAAAATATACAGAGAAGAAAAGCATGCAATGAACCGTTTATGTAATTAAGAAGAGCTACAGTAAGATTACCAGCAGTGGGATCGTTGGGGTCAATGATAGAACAAGAACTGACGAAATAGCCATCAGAGATGTTATGGACTTCAGCAAAAAAGAGTTTGCTGGTGCAGGGCAACAATGATGATGAAGTACTATCAAAACTAATGAGATGAGCCATGAAGTTGAGGTGATGCCAGAAGCAGCGTTTAGAAGTCCCATCATTCATCTCACCAAGAGTATACCCTGAATGGTGGGTCATGATCTCCGCAAGCTCGAAATATGCATCCTATATATAATTATCATAAATAAAGAATAATAATTAATACGTAAGAACTGGCAATGCATAATGCATCTAATGAAGAGAGAGAGAAAGACAACTAATGAGAAGCAAAGTAATTGATAGAAAATGACATACATTTTGCTTGATTTGGTGTTTGTTGTAGTAAGATAATGCCGCTGCTGCGCATTGAATCTCTTGCTTTAATCCGCTTAAATCTCCTAAAAAAACTTCTTCCTTTCTATTCTTCTTCTTTGAAACAATAAGTTTCTTCTTTTCACTCTTACTGTAGTTGTTGGATTAATTAAAGCAAACAAAATAATTGTTAAATAAACTCACATTCACAAATCAAAATACAAAGTAAGTTTATAATAATATAAATTACCTTTTGAGTTTTTTTCTTCTAATGCAGTGGCTTGAAAAAAAGCACATGAAATCAAATTAATATATAATTAAGAACAACCCAGTTGGATAAATAAATCGAATCTATAGCACGAATTCAACAAAATCACGAATTTCACCATAAATAACCTTTACATTGTGATTAAAAAAATTGCATTACCTCTGGCGTTTATGTTTCAGCCGCTTAGCTTGTTCGCTACCCGTGCCAATGTCTCCTTCCATCCTTCAATTTGAAAAAACAAAAAAAAAAATACAAACGTCAATTATAAAAATATAGCTGGAAAAATTTCCCACATCCTCTTTTCTCAAAAAAAAAAAAAATCAAATGGTAGCAAATAATAAAGTTACCTCCAGCGTTTAAGTTTCAGCCGCTTAGCTTGTTCAGTACCTGTTCCAACATCTCCTTCCATCCTTCAATTAAAAAAAAAAATTACAGACACCAATTGTGCAAAAAGAACTGAAATCAATCAATCCATAAACAACAATCGGAAAAATTTCCCAAACCCTCTTTTCTCAAAAAAAAAAAATCGAAACAAATTGCTACAAGTAATAAGGTTACCTCCTGCTGTGTTTACGTTTCAGCCGCTCAGCTTGCTCGCTGCCTCCTTTCATCTTTTAATTTCGCACAGAAACCAAACCGCGCCCCTTTCGCTGTTTATCACTTATATGGAAGAAAATGCATGAAGCCCAACCTAACCGAGTCCAATCCCTCCCAGCCATCTCCAAGAGCATTTTATTTATTTATTTTATAGGCCCAATTAGCCCGTCCACCTTTTCATGTGACCAATGAAACCCTTTTGAGTTTTGACATAAAAAGGCTGTTGCTATGCTACAATTTTTTTTTTTTTAAGAATTACTATACTACATTTGTATTTGTACAAAACTACAAATAGTTCTGATTGAATTAAATTTTAAATTTAAACGTTGAGCCCAAATTGAGAGGCCATGCTTTTATCTTTTCTTTCGAATATCCCATGTACATTACGTTACTTCAATAAACATTTATTGGAGGTATAAAGGAAAAAATAAACTCATGAAACATGATCAAAGGCCTCAGTTTTTGGGATCCCAACAGATGAAATGCACTGAATTAATTGAGTTGAATTATAAGATTTTTGTTCTTTGTGTAATTTGAGGTATAAGATTTTCATAAAATAAATTATACTCTTGCATCCAAATTGGTTTAGGTATTACAACAACATCTCCTATATGGCCTAAACTGAAAAGATACACTGAAGAATAAATATGATAAAACAAACACTACCCCAATATTTTAAATAATTATAAATAGTCTGTCGGATAATCACTTAATTTGTTTTCAATAATATATATACATATATAGAGTCGTCACCATCAAACTTCTAAACCTATCGCTAACTGCAGTTTATCTATAACTAACATTCCAAAACCCTCATATCCACAGTCTTCCCCATAACTGTTCATATAAATCCAAAATTCAGTACTAGTAAAACCTAATCTTCCATAACCTATTATCAACACAAAATGAGGAGCAAATTTACCATCATCATCCTTCACTAGCTTATCAT
Organism: Mallotus repandus; assembly: GCA_949671775.1. Taxonomy (NCBI): domain Eukaryota; kingdom Viridiplantae; phylum Streptophyta; class Magnoliopsida; order Malpighiales; family Euphorbiaceae; genus Mallotus; species Mallotus repandus. The sequence continues at coordinate 26,979 of CATIWM010145260.1, forward strand.
TAGCCATATATATCCCCTTCCCATCAAAGTCTTTGTAGTACTCGGACCATTTGTTGTCAGCTCATCTTTCAATGTCTCGATAGCACCTGGTTCTTCAGCATCAAAGAAGTACATGTTTTTGGCTTTATAAAGCATCATAACCTATATTTAAAATACAGTTAGAGTGTATTAATTAATTAATATATAATTTATAATTAATAATAATAACTATTTCAATTTAAATATTTAAATAAAATAGATTTCAATAGAGTATAAACAAATTTCTATTAGAAATTATAAAAAAAATCTTATTTTCTAAAATACAATATTATTATTCTAAACTTATAAATTTTTATATAAATTAGAATAAATATACTTTATTAAGCATAAATACTCCACTGAATATAAGGAATAGATTCATTCTAGTTCGAGAGACACTAGCATAGGCTAAATTGATGAAAATATAAAAATTTCCAATTAAATTAATAAAATCTTACCGGTTTGAATTGGCTGGGTTTTTTGGGGCCATCATATGGATATAGGGTTTCCACCACAACTCCATTGTTGATAAGCCATGCATGAAATTCGTCGAACTGGCTGCAATCCGGGCCCTCAGCAACAAAATGCTGGGCTGAAAGTTGTTGACAAACCAACCCTTTCTCTCGAAGTTTAAACTCCAAGGCTGCAACAAAAGCAACTTGCCTGCAGGCATCTATCAGAAGAAATATATTGTCATAATTTGTTGGTAAGAAAATCATATGACAAGAAAAACTGCGGAATAAAGCAATAAAGAAGATAAAAACAGAGAAGAAATATATCCTAAAAAACTGAAGGATTTATCACATGAAAATAGAATGGGCACACAAAAAAAAAAAAAAAAAAAACACATAAAAACTAGAAATAATTACTATTTTCCTATGAGGTTAACCACAATTACTAGTTCGTCCCTTCTTTTTCAAAAGTGAACTAAAAATTTCTTTAAATTTGATTTCATTAGCTATTTCCTCCTGTTTAAAAGAAACGTTAATTAGCATAAATGACATATTTACCCTTAATATGTTATTGATTTTATGCATAAATGCCACTGTTAATTGCAACTTTTCTTCTTTTATTTTTATTTTTTTATATCAGCAATAATTAAATTAAATATCATTTTAATTTATTTAATATAAATAATTAATATTAAAAAGTATAAATATATTCATATAATCAGTATAATTATTTTTATACTATCAATCATTAGCATGAATATGTTAATATAGCTAGTATAATTATATTTACATTACAAATAATTAGTGCAAATATGAAATTAATATAAATATGTTTAGATAATTATTTTTATATTATCAATAATTAGCATAAATATAGCCTTTAATTGTATGGATCGTGATATTTAAACGCTGTAATACAACTGCTCAAAGATTATAATCATCATTCCATGCTCAACAACAATTTAAAACCAGGAATCATTAACCTAAAAAAAAAATACAAAGCATTAATGCCCATATATTATAAACTATAGAATTACAAGAAAATGATCAATAGAGCTAATAAATATAAAAGTGCCATCATCACATCAATCAAACCAATAGGAAAATAAATAAAAATTTATTATATCATTCTCAAATAGACCAAAAAATAAAATCAATTTAAAAAATAGACTAAACTAGAAAACAAAGATAATTACAATATTAACAATTGACAAACATTTTTGTTTCCATAATTTGAATCCTAAAACATCACAAATTGATGACCTCTTTATATTCACCAAATTCACAACTTGAAAAAAAAAAATCAAACCCCAAAAAAGCTACTAAAATCAAATTAACTCTACATAAAAAAAAAAAAAATTCAGTTGTATATTTAGTCGAAGAAACAAGAAGATCCTCATGTGAATAGCTCAACTACCTTCTTCTCCATAGTTGTCACCCCATCGTTCCGATGCAATTCATTCCAAAATCAATTGCTACCCTATCTTTCAATTCAACAGTGGAGTAATCAAGTCTCAACAAAAATATTAAAATAGAATGAAATAAGAAAAAGATAGTGATAGTGAAGAAGGAGAGACAGAGGATTAAGAGGAGGAGGTCAGGTTAGAAGGTAATAATGGCGAATAGGGAGGTGGAGGAGTGAGAGGAGAAGGTGAGCTGAGAAAGATACTGATGGTGAATAAGAAAGAGGAGGATGGGGGGATTAAATAAATATATATATATATATATATATATATTTTATAAGAATAGGACTCATTTAATTCTGTCAATATTATAATTTAGTTTTGTCAAGAAAAACTCATTTATTGAATATGAGGTACAATGTAGGTTCATTTAGGAATAGAATATCCATGAACATTACATTACTTCAATAAACATTTTCTTGGAGGCACAAAGGAAAAGTAAATTCATGATAAAAAAAAGCCTTAGTTATTAAGAAAAAAATGCATAAGACACTGATTTTTCATTTTAATTAATTATAAGATTCTGTTCATCATAACCGGGTAAGTCCTTGTTATTATGTGCCACAAGCTCTTTCCCTTTTTCAGGAATTAATTATACTTTTTGCATCCAATTTGGTCCAAGTATAGCAAATACAGGGTGGCCTAAATGGAATTTTAATAAGAAAAGATAAAAAGAAAAAGATTGTTGGAGGCTAATTAATAATTAAAAGGAACACAAATAGCAAGGGGAATTAATTATTGATTCCATACACCCAAATGCACCTAATTCAACAATCTTTCATCTCCATCTCCATGCATTTACGCTATTACTGTACCGAATGAGAAAGGTAATAGATTCTAGCAAATATTACTCAGATAAAAAATTGCAGATACATACATTAGAGCCATTTTTCTGTCGAGTTATTCTTTTTTTTTTCGGAAAAAATTTCAAATTTGTATTTTGATAAGGAAATGATTAATGATATTGTTTTAGAATCCATGATCAACATGCACTCCAATTAAAGGCAAACTTAAAACCATTCACTTCATACAGAGTAACAGCAGCTGCTGCTTACAAATTTCCAATAGAAAAGCACTATATATATATATATATACATAAATTAGGAGGTAGTAGAAGATCAAGAGGTACATATGGACAAAGGGTAATTTTGAAAATTTATATAAATATACCTATTTAATTATTATTTTATTTAATTACTAACATAATATATTTAATATATTCTTAAAATTTATAACGAAAGGGAGAAATAGCTGATGGAATTAAATTTAAAGAGATTTTTAGTTCTTTTTTCAAAAGAAGGGATAGTAATTATCCCTAAGAACTATGAAGTAAAGCAGAAAACAAAAGCCACAATGATACACACAAGAGCTATGAAGTAAAAAAAAAACACACACACACACACAAAACAAGCTGGCCCAAA